>CAKNXH010057278.1:23233-68718 GCA_932178445.1 Andricus quercusramuli
CAATATAAAAGATTCCTTGGTTCGAAACGAATCGATTGACCTATAATATTAATACATTTTATTGAAGAGTATGGAAATTGTGAAATTGCATAATATTTGAAAACACGGTTTTTCATAGTAAAACTTTTTTCAGTAACATAATTCAAAATTGATGCAAGAAAGTAAAAAATCTCTTGATTCGAGGCAAATCGATTGATCTATAATAATAATACACTTTATTGAAGATTAGGGAAGTTCTGCTCATTTATAATATCTGAATCATCAGTTTCAAACAGAAAATCTTTTTTCATCGACATAATTTAAAGTTGATGCATGAATAGAAAAGACTTTTTGATCATAAACTTTCAAAAAGAGTAATATTATGAAAATTTTCTGAAGAAATCATAAAGCTGGGAAAGGGATAGGATGCGACAGAACTTTTCCTTTGCCTTTTCCAGCTCAAAAAATTATTATATCGAACGCAAGATTTGATTTGTCTGATTTGTCTTTGTATTTAAAATATTTTTTGTATTATTCTGTAATTTTTCATTTTTAGTAAATTTATATTTTTAAATTGAGCAAAATGAAGACTTTGGTTTGTCTATTATTGAAAAAAATAACTAATGCTTCCTCTATGAGGAAGCAAATATATTTGCTAACGGGAAGCTAAGTGCTCGTGAAATGAGTACCATATAATTATAAATACAAACAAAGTGGAAACACTCGAGATCGAATTCACAGCTAGTTTTTGTTATCTTCGTTAAAAAATTTTTTCTATGATCAGCATTGCCAGACTTTATGCACAGGCGTAGTTTAAAGCAAAAAAAATTATGACATTGTTAAGTTAATTGTTATAGACAAATTGACTCAACAAATAGTCTATACTATGGATTCTTCGTTTGCAAAGTAAATTTTCGCGTTAACATTACTTTCTTTCATCAAAAAAATAATACCCGATCATAAAAGTTTGGCATTTGATATTTTTTATCAATTTTATAAACAAATGCTTACTGTGGACAAATAAAGGCAGAAATCAATTTTTTTACTCTTAATTTTTGTCAAAGTATATCGCCAGTGATGTTTGATGATGGACAATTATCTATCTATATTTTTTATCATTTTCATAAACAAATTACATAAGCAAATGCCTAGTGTAGACATTCAAAGGCAGAAAGAAATCGTTTTTTCTCTCAATTTTTCTCAAATTATATCGCTAGTGATATGTGATGATGAAAAATCATGATCCGATATTTTTTATTATTTTTATAAACAAATTATAAGAACAAATGCCCTGTGTGGACATTTAAAGGCAGAAAGAAATCGTTTTTTTTCTCATAATTTTCCTTAAATGATGTCACCAGTGATGTTTAATGCTGGAAAATTATCTTTCAATAATTTCTATTAATTTTATAAACAAATTATTCAAACAAATGCCTAGTGTGGACATTTGAAGGCCGAAAGAAATCGTTTTTTCCCTTAATTTTCTTCAAATTATATCACTAGTGATATTTGATAATGGAAAATTATCATCCGATATTTTATAATAATTTTATAAACAATGTATATGAACAAATGCCCAGTGTGGACATATAAATGCAGAAAGAATTTTTTCCCCTAATTTTTCTTAAATGATGTCGTCAGTGAGGTTTAATGATGGAAAATTATCATCCAAAATTTTTTATCAATTTTGTAAACAAATTATATAAACAAATGCCTATTGTGGATGTTTAAAGGCAGAAAAGATTCTCTTTTGCAACTAGCCTCAAAGTATGCAGCCAGTGATGTAATTGTTTGGTAATAGTTGTTTCTGTCAATTTTCGTAATGTAGTTTTCTTAGGAATTGTTAAAGATGAGAATTTGTACAAGAACAATAAGCATACACTTGCTGTTTATCATAAACCTTTGTCAATTTCTTAAGATTCCATTGATTAGTAGCGATCAAGTTTTAATTCTCAAGTCTTTAATCTGAAATAAGGAGCTCGAGAGCTTCAGGATCTAGAATACTATCAGAATGCTTCCAGTCTATTGTGGCCACACTGGCCATTTCTTTATAAAATTATTAAGAAATATCGGATGATAGTTTTCCATCACTAAACATCACTGGTGTCATAATTTAAGGAAATTAAAAAAAGCGGTTTCTTTCAGCCTTTAAATGTCCACACTGAGAATTTGTTTATACAATTTATTCATCAAATTAAAAACAAATATCCTATGATAATTTTTCATCACTAAACATCACTGGCGATATAATTTGAGAGAAATTAAGAGAAAAAACGACTTCTTTCTGCCTTTAATTGTCCACAGGAGGCATTTGTTTATATAATTTGTTTATAAAATTGATGAAAAATATCGGATGTCAAATTTTCATGATCGGTTATTATTTTATTGATAGAAGCAAGTAATTTTAACGAAAAAATTTACTTTGCCAACGAAGAATCCATAGTGTAGACTATTTATTAAGTAAATTTGTTCATAACAATTAACTTGACAATGTCATAATTTTTGTTTGCTTTTAATTACGCTCGTGCATGAAGCCTGGCAATGCTGGTCATAGAAAAATTTTTTTAACGAAGGCTAACAAAAAAAACGCATAAATCGACTTTTTTTCACTCTTTGCATTAATATAAAAGTTGAAACAAAAAAAATTCAAAAATCAGGCCATACAAATTTCTTCAAAATTTAATGCTGAATTCAATAAAAAAAAATACAAAATTGGTTAGGAAATGCCAGCTACAAGTTATTTTGAACCTCGTTTTTTTATTTCATCCCACTGCGAGACATTTCGGTACATGTAACCAAGGTCTATTGAGAATGTATTGCATTTGATAGAAGGATAATTAAAAAATGGACAATTACACATTTTTAAAGTAAAAAATTAGGAATGCAAGGACGAAGCACGTAAATTTTTTCATCCGACCACCGTGAGACTCGGACCATTTTCAACCTAAAGGTTCTTGCACTCGAAATTTCTTCACAAAATTCTTTTTCCTTCTGATTTCGAAGTATTATATATTCAAAAGGAAAATAAAGCATCAAGCACCTTTTGAAATATATAATATTCAAATTTAAGAGAATTTTTTTACACATTTTAAATAATTGTCTAGGAATTGTCTTTCTAAATTAAAAGCTGAGTAAAAAAGTGTTGTTGAAGAGTTAGATCAATTGAAAACTGTGCGTTTTGTAGAGGTTTTTCTATAGCAAAAATTTTTTTGTCACTGATGCTATTAAAGCGCTTTTGCGTTCCACTGTTCTTCATTATTTATCAGTTTCTGATAGTTTTTAAGCGGCTAAAATGTTTACAGAAAAAAGTATCGAACCCTTTTTGAAATAAGAAACATTAAATTATTTGCTTTAAATACTTTAAATTATTGTTTTGGAAAAGTTATTCGACATTCAAAACTGAGTAAAGAAGTTTGATGAAAAATTAGATTAATTCAAAACTGCGTTATTGCACTTGACTTTTCTTTATTCTTTATTACTTTTGGATCGTTTGTAAATGTTTTAAATATTTAACAAAAAAAGCATTGAGCCTATTCTGAAATAAGCAGAATTCAATTCAATGTTTTATATATTTTAAATTATTGTTTAGGAGCTGCTGTTTCACATTAAAAACTTTGTAAGAAAGTATTACAAATGAATTGGACACATTTAAATCTGCACGTGTTATGGAGGTTTTTGTGTAGCAGAAAATCGTTTTTTGTCATCAAGGTTATTACGGCATTTTTGCACTTGACCTTTCTTTATTGTTTCTTACTTTTGGATGGTTTGTAAACTTTAAAAATATTTAAAGGAAAAAGTTGTCAACCCTTTTCGAAATAAGAAAAATTCAATTATAAATTATTTCTAAATAGAAAATTTTATATTAAAGTCTATCGAAAATTTAATTTTCCTTACAACTACTCATTAATCATCAGAAAGATTTTTTCTTCAAAGAAACACTGAGTTCGACATCTTTTAGTTTGAAGATGGTTGAGGGTCACCGTACGACTTGGTACGACGCTGCCTCAAAATACTTGGCTTGGTTAGAGCGCGCGGTAGAATACACGAGTTTAGGTAGTTCAGGTAGGGTTCGAACCCTCAGCGAGTGCGATTTTTCAATGCGTTTAAGCGTGCGATTATAGGTGTAAGTGACCAAGTGTGCGAATTGTGTATTAATAATTATGAAAAATGAAGACTATATAATAATAAATAAAAATATCATTTTTTTCGCTAGAAAATCCTTATTGGATTTTAATAAACTGTTCCTTAGAATTCTGACCTCTGCGTGGGAACGATTTGGCGTTTACGTTCCGGTGGTGCGCCCGTTATTTCGGCGCGTATTTCAGAGTCACAACTAGTGTAAAGTACAGTTTATAGAGTTTTCAACTAGGTGATTCAAGTTGTAACACTTTTATTTTATCTGATTTATTGGTGTTATATCTAATTCAAATTTCATGTTTCCATGTGGAGCTGAGATCCACAATTTGATGATTTTACCCAAGCTGAGAGCTGATACCTTTCGTGAATACGCGTTTTCCCTTATTATGAATGATTTAATATGTATGTAGCAACTCGGAATTTTCTGGCAACATCGAGAATTGCCGTGAAAGTATATCCGGTTTGCCTTTAATGGACTCTATCCAGCAGCTCGAGTGCAATTACACAAATTGGGTCAAGTCTGGGCAGAACGTTAAAACTAGGCCTTACCACACTATTGTTCAGCTCTACTAATAAGGATACCCTTGGAACCGGGATAGGAACCCCGTTTTCCCCTGGACGAAATTCAGTGCTATTTTTCACGCGTAAGTCTCGGAATAGAAAATAATTGTCGATCAAAAACTCACAGATATAACTTTCGGTGGATCTCAACTCTACATCGGCTGATGACTCGATAAAATTTAGTCTCCTTCGGTTACGACTCATTGGAGTATCTTTTTATTTGTTATGGATTGTGGGGTCACAAGTGCGCAGAGGAGATTGCGAGAAAATTAATATTTATTCGATGAGACTTCGATCTCCCGATAAAGTTGTCACCTGGTGCTGGAAAGTATTCAGATTTGGTCATCGATAATTTTCCTTGAAATATATGCACTTAAAAAGATTTTTGGAAATCGATGATTCCAATATGGCGACCATTTAAATGTGACATAATGAGTGTTTCTGACACCGTGTGGATTTTCCGTTGGGAGTGCTTTTTTCAAAAAATACTTCAAACAAAAGTTTTTCATTTCAACGAGTTATTTCGAAAATTGGCCTCAAATTCTGGACCCAAAGTATTTTTAGGCCCTATGAGTCCCAAAACATGTTAAATAGTAGAAAAAATCTCATTTTTGATTTCAGATTCGGAATCTACGGAAAATTTCATGTAAGAATACATGAACTCAAAATTCAATTTTTGGGCCTTACGTACACTATTGCATACTCATGAATATTTGTAAGCCTCTTGGGGTTAAGAATATGTTGAACAATAGAAATATCTCATTTTCCATTCGGAATTCAGAATCTACGGGAAATTTCACGATAGAATACCTATTTTTCAATTCGAAAATTGGGCCTTATGTACACTTTTGTGGCTACTCGAAACTTTTTGTAGTCTTATGGGACTCAAATAATCTTGAATGATGCAAAAAGTCATAGATTCATAATCTACGTGAGATTCCCTGTAAAAATAGGTATTTCCCGAATTCTGAATTGGGTCTTATCTACTTTTCGGACAGTACCGACAATGCCGATCCACTTCTGGCATTCGGAATGAAATCATGAATCTCATCATAAAACACTAGAATCACTCAGGTTCATGTTGGATACAATTCATAATTCACATTTTTGGGCCCATTCAATCAATCATGCAGTTGGAGCGCCCTTTGCCCTTGATAGAAGCAACGCTGCCCGGTTTTCACCACGTGGAGGTGGGCGCTCTTCGAAAACCTCTCTTTTTTCATTTATATATTTTTTTTACTTTTCCATTCTATTTTCTTCATTTTTCTTTCCATAGGAATCTCTCCGTACAACTTTTCTTCATCCTGACATTCTTCATCCTTTCTCATTCACTGCCTATTATGGACCTTCTTAAAACATGGCTCACAGAAGTATCTCTCATCGCAGGTCTTGCACATTTTCGAAGATCTAATCTTACATTGTTCCACTGAACAATATGATCTCTTGGTGCCTTTTTCATGTTGATGTCTTACCAATTCCCGTGACGTCAAATAATGTTTGCTTATTTCTAAAGCGAATTCTTTTATTGGACGTTTCTTATCAGGCTGTACAGTGTTCCATAGAACAGTTGCATTTGTGATTGCTGCCTGTATCAACCTCATATAAATGACCCACGTCCATTTCTTTGATCTAAAACTGGGCAGAACTCTACTGCAATACTGATCATTCAAATCTACCCCACCCATGAATTTGTTATACATGGTGAATGCATTTGGGAATAGAAGTTCCTTTTTTGCTTTAGCTTCTTTATCGAATCTCTTCACTGTACTCAGAGGAGTGACGCCAGCAGCAGTGGATAAGATCGAGACTGGTTTTGAATCCTGAACTGTGATGAAATTGATCCCACTATTCTGCTCATGTTGCACTAGATGCGTACCCCTAGGTGCTTTCTTCTCTAAAACATTTTTCACGTTTATTCTGTTCTCTCTCACTGTTCCAGTTGCGCCAATTCCAGCATTTCTCAAATGAATTAATAAATCGGGACAACAGAACAGGTTGTCGAAGTAGACATGAAATTCTTTGAGTTTACGAGGAGGGATAGTTTCCAACATATCCTCTAGCATTTTGAGAACGACTCTGCTTCCTAGAGCACATTTAGCTAACTTTTCGACCTTCTCATTCTTGCCGCAATAAATGTCGAAACTGAACATATACCCACTGGCGCTACATAAGGCCCAAAGCTTTATACCGAATCGTATTGGTTTTGATTTTATGAACTGCTTCAATACGCATCTGCCAAAATATTTGACCATCATCTCATCGATAGATAAGGCGGTACAAAAGATTCCAAATCTCATAATGTTCTTCCTGAAGATTGCTGTCATTTTTCGAACGCGCCAAACTTTATCTGAATCGTTTCTATCTCCTAATTTGGAATATTGATATTTTTCTTGATGAGTTCAAATTTTTTACGACTCATAGCTTCAGAAACTATATCAGATTTCAAAAATGGATTTTTCGGCCAGTAGTCTCGTTGTGGTAATCTCCTGTTGTAGGTTGAAAAAATCAAGATACCCAAGAAAGTGTCAAAATCTGTTGATGGAAGATCGAACCCGTTCTCCTGTGTAGCTTCTATCAGATAGGTTTTCAACTCAGAAGAGAAAAAAAACTCGAATATTTCTTTATGAGATCTGTTGGAAATTGCATTCTTGTCTGAGTCAGATAACAAGATTTCATTCGTGAGAGCATTTTCGTAAATTTTTTCTCCACTCAGCCAAATATATTCATGATTTTCCTCTAGTTTTCTTTGAAAATTATTGTATTCTTCATATTTTTTTTGTACGAACGAGTCGTAAAAGGAATTTCAGATTCAGTTCCAGAACATTCATCCATATGACTTTCGTCATCCGACTCACCATCCCCTGACTCTCCGGAATCATCTACATCAGGGATGAATACAACGTCTACGTTATTTTCCGATTCCTGAATCTCATATGAGTCTACCTTTTTTCTTGGCATATTGAGTTAGTGAGAGCGTGTACAAAAACGAAGAATATGTTCAGAAATATTACTGAAGATTGGAGCTTGTCTTCGCGAGGCTGACAGTACCATGAAACATTAGAGCACGAATAGCTGAGAGTCAGAAACTCTGGCGCCAACTTCAGGTGCCAATCGTCAGCCCTCTAATGATGAAGTTTGCGCTTTCAAAAAGTGAAAAAAAAGAGGTTTTCCAAGAGCGCCCACCTCCACGTGGTGAAAACCGAGCAATGTTGCTTCTATCAACGGCAAAGGGCGCTCCAACTGCATAATTGATTGAATGGGCCCAAAAATGTGAATTATGAATTGTATCCAACATGAACCTAAGTGATTCTAGTGTTTTATGATGAGATTCATGATTTCATTCCGAATGCCAGAAGTGAATCGGCATTGTCGGTACTGTCCGAAAAGTAGATAAGACCCAATCCAGAATTCGGGAAATACCTATTTTTACAGGAAATCTCACGTAGATTATGAATCTATGAATTTGTGCATCATTGAAGATTATTTGAGTCCCATAAGACTACCAAAAGTTTCGAGTAGCCACAAAAGTGTACATAAGGCCCAATTTCGAATTGAAAAATAGGTATTCTATCGTGAAATTTCCCGTAGATTCTGAATTTTGAATGGAAAATGAGATATTTCCATTATTCAACATATACTTGACCCCAAGAGGCTTAAAAATATACATGAGTATTCAATAGTGTACGTAAGGCCCAAAAATTGAATTTTAAGTTCATGTATTCTTACATGAAATTTTCCGTAGATTCCGAATCTGAAATCAAAAATGAGATTTTTTCTACTATTTAACATGTTTTGGGACTCATAAGGCCTAAAAATACTTTGGGCCCAGAATTTGAGGCCAATTTTCGAAATAACTCGTTGAAATGAAAAACTTTTGTTTAAAGTATTTTTTGAAAAAAAGCACTCCCAACGGAGAATCCACACGGTGTCAGAAACACTCATTATGTCACATTTAAATGGTCGCCATATTGGAATCATCGATTTCCAAAAATTTTTTTAAGTGCATATATTTCAAGGAAAATTATCGGTGACCAAATTTGAATACTTTCCAGCACCATGTGACAACGTTATCAGGGTCATTTTTATGATTGAAGGAAAAAAAAACTGAAAAAAATTGACTTTTTTCAAAAAATGGCAAAAAAAGGGCATAAGGAATAATTTTTCGTCCATTTCGTCACCAGATTCGGAAAGAGCGATCCCGAAAGCATTAGAATATGTATTTCATTTTTTTTTTCTAGTGCGTTTTCATCAAAAGTTATCCAGTCGAAATCGGTGAAAAATTTTGGTCACTTTGGGCATTAATGGGCTAAACTGACTCCTGTCCCTATCTCCCACTTATTTTCTCGAGCATCCCGGACATATTTTTGTGTCTCTCAGTCCTTTTTTCTCACCTGAACTGAGGCTTCGTTTTCTGGAGACTAGGAGACTAGGTGCAATGTCTAGAGGAAATTCCACCTTAGTTTCCTATCGTATAGAGGCACTACAATTCTTCAAATCAATTTATGTACGATTTGGCAGTAGGCAGACATTTCTTCTAGTTCTAGTCTAGTCTAGATTACCATTCTGGGTCGCTTCATGACCATAGAGAAGTCAGACTCAACAACGCGGAACAGGATATAAATTGATTTTATATTTTATAGTTACTCCGACCTTCAGAATTCAAATTGTGCGATTTCCAAGTCGAAAGCTTGGTCGAAAGCTCAATTAGGTTCGAATTGGTCGTTTCTTTGTATCAAACAAATTTAAATTTTCCCTATCCCTCCTCAAAGTGTAGTGCACATTGGATCGAGTTTACCAATTTGAGAATCCATTCTTGATTTCCAGGTCTACCCGAGTAAAAATCATAGGTATGGGAGTGATCAATCATTGACTTTCCAAAGTATAAAAAATGTATTGTAAATGAGACGATCCCATACTTCAAGTATATTGAAATAGTATAGATAAAGTATATCAAAAGTATAGCTGAAGTATGACGGAGGTATAGCTAAAGTATAGCTGAAGTATAGCTGAATTATGGGATATACTTCATCTATACTTAAGTACAGCTGAAGTACAGATTATACTTCATTTATACTTAAGTATGTCAACAGTATCGGGCATAGAATTGTACTCATTTGTTCTTCAGATACCCTAGCAACGTGATAAAACATAATATATCATAAATGACAGCTCGTCCAGAAATTTCAAAAGTTCGTGATTCAAGTGATTTCGTGAGTCAACTCTTTTTTGAATATTGTTGGTGAGGATATATAATATGCAACGGATATACAATAGACTACTTATATGACTCTATATATTGGTAAGAGATCCATAATCTTTGATTCCGAAACCTAATATCAATAGCATAAAAAGTTTTAATAAAATTGTTACTTAGGTGAAATGTTTAGTGTTAAATTTCATAAAGTTAAACCATTTATGTTACAATTAACATTTTACTTATTTGCAGTTTACTTATTTTAGAATTTACAAACCATATTCTTTGACATTATGAAAACCATGATTCTGGATCTCTATTTCCATGTATTTCAGATAACTGATGCTGATCCTGAATGCTCCCTAGCTAAAGCTACACGGAAAAAAAATAATTTATTAAAAATCCAGTGACTTTGTATTACAGTCTTTGATATGAGATAAAGTCAATTGAAATTCACGACCTTCCGTATTCAAGAAAATTATAAAACGGCATCTGAAAAGCATGTAATATTTCAACAGAATTTGCAAAACAGTAATAGAAAATTTGTTCGGAAGCTGCTGAAAATGTAAAATGCAAAGGCATTATAATCTCAGAGGCAGAGATCGGAATACTAAGCGACAATCACTGAAAATCTAGTACGCAAAGGCTTTATATTCTCTTAGACCAGAAATCCGATGTCTAAGTGACAGTCACTGAAAATTCAATACGCGAGTGCTTTGTTTTCTGAGAAACAGTGGTCGGAATTCTAAGGAACAGTTTATTATAATCCAATAAAGATTTTCTAGCGAAAAAAATGATTTTTTTATTTATTATTATATAGTCTTCATTTTTCATAATTATTAATACACAATTCGCACACTTGGTCACTTACACATATAATCGCACGCTTAAACGCATTGAAAAGTCGCACTCGCTGAGGGTTCAAACCCTACCTAAACTACCTAAACTCGTATTTCGCTATGGACGCTGTTGGATATTGGTTACAAAATCTCGGCCAAGTATTTTGAGGCAGCGTCGTACCAAGTCGTACGGTGACTCTCAACCATCTTCAAACTAAAAGATGTCGAACTCAATGTTTCTTTAAAGAAAAAATTTTTCTGATGATTAATGAGTACACGGAGAAAAATGGATGTTTCAACGTAACATCTAGATCTTCAGGGTTAACATATTTTATGTTTAACTATAGGACAGCAATCTAGATGTTCAAAGTTAGTATCTGTAGATATTAAAAAGTGAGATGTTACTCTGTAACATCTAAGCTGTTCAACTGAAATATCCGAAATAATAAATGGAAATTTATGATTATGTAAAATAACGGATTATATTATATTTTAGGAGTTTGCTTAATTTTGAGCACTTAAGGAATTAATTGATAACTTCTGTGTAATTTTAAAATTGAACTTGAATGTTCGCACATAACAGAAAAACAGATCAGGGTATGTAAGGTATTTGATTAGATGATACATTCTGTCGAGTTGAGGTTATGTTTAATATTCGAAATTAAATATAAATAATAAAAAACTGGGTAAGTGAGGTGAACGATTCATCTGTAATCCGAATTTAAAATTAGAATTAATTTTGGCTATTTCAAATCAAATTTTGTTTCAAATTTTCAATTATTTTGTTAGATGTATTCGAGTCAATATAACCTCAAACTCAATAACCTTGTTCCGTCGTGTAGACAGTTTTCACTCGATTTTAATTCATGATAGCTATTTTTGTTGCTTTGAAAATGTTCCATAATTTTTATTTTTCTGATTTAATTAAATGAATATTATTAATGTCATATACAATTAATTATTACAATCTTTTAGATACGCCTTTTTTGTTAGAAAAAGTATTTTAATAAAATCCAAAATATTCTCAACCATCTCAAAAGGGAAAAGAAGGAGCCACTACTCAATACATTTAGTTTGGATAAAATTGAAGGCTTTTTTCAACGTCAGAAGAAAAGACAGAAATTTTTAATTTATCATTCAAGCAAAACATAATGTTGGCACAAACTGTTTTTTATATATGTATTCTTTGATTAGGTTCTTCTCTCAAAATTCACAAAATAAACAGCGATTCTCTATTACATGTTTGAAATGTGGGAGAGGAAATGTATTTATTCGAATAGTTTCTAAACATATTTTATTCAAAACTCAATAACTGAAGGTATAATAAAATTAAATAATCGAAGAGTAATAAGCAATTTTTAAAATTGCAATTGCAAACGCATATATTAGAGAGAATTTCATTCAGATAACTGAAAACTATACTTATAGGTACTATTAGTACTGAACGCATTTAAGATTAATTTTTTTTCATCACTTGACGGAAGATTTACTTTAAAGCAGGATTTAAAATTAAAAAAATCGAACAATTCAAAACAAGTAATTATAAATAAAAATCCCAGAAATGTTAATTTAGCTTCAAAACGATCGAAGCGCTTACGCAATTTCACTTTTCGTTATTACGTACATATTCTTGTTGCCGTGAATATACAAGAGAACTGGGCGATAGTGAATTAAATTATATTGCGATACAAAATTTTTCTCTGATGTCTCAACTACTTCATAAGAGGCGAAATGTTCACAAAATTTGAGAGTTCTGTAAACTTTACAGTAAAATAGAACATTGTTAGTTTTCTTACAAACTAATATATCTTTGATTTTGCCGAAAATTGGAAACTCGTCGATGATATCAATCACGATTGTATAATCACATTTGTACGTAGTATTGAAAACGCTAACAGATTCTGCAGCAAGATAATCATCTATTAAATAAGCAGTCTTATTGACTAAATCGTTTTTAATTTCGAGGCTTAACTCTTTTAAGCGACCGTTAGAAAACTTGAAATCGAATCCTTCTTTTGATATTAATCTATTCGAAAACATTAATTGTTGCTTCATTGCAATTGTATGACAAATGTTAACTTGCTTTGATACTGAATTCGCAGTTAACTTTCCTTCTCTATTCTTAGATTCGCCTCTGAGTGCTTGAAGATTTGCAAGTGGTCCCATCAGTAATATTATGAGACGATAGTGCAGCATAAAGTGATGCTTGGGCTTTAATGGACCAAATAGTTCTACGTATCCTTCATGGTGTTCAGAAATCAAGTTTTCTAGGTAATCAAGCCAATCAGTATCAAAATGTTTGCATGATAACAAACAAAAAATTTCTCGTAAATGAAGTAATAGTTTTCAGAACTTATTGCTTTCTGGCACAAAGCGACCAAACATAATTGGCGCATAAATAAAAAAGTTGGTCATTTCAGTAAGATAGAATTGAAAACATGAAAGTATATAAGTTTGTCAATAAGTATAAGCTGATGGAATATCAAACCAGCCTCAAGTGGCATAACTCCCTCAGGAAGATCATGCATTATAACAGAAATGAAATTTTGTGTGCAGTGAAAATAGCGGACATCATTAAAAATACATTCTTCCTTAATACCACTTGCTTTAAAATCGTTGCTTTCAACGTCTTTGGCGTAGGTGCTGTCGGTTCTTAAAGCGGCATTATTAGGTTTTGTAGCATACGCTGCCTCATATTTGGACATCTTGCAGAATTGACAGTATACTGTAGCAGAAAAACTTCCACTATAACCTAAAATTACATTTAAACCTTGATTATCACCCTCGATCACTGCAAGAATAAAATGTATCCGTAATGTCTTGCTTTTAGTTTCAACTACGATTCCTTCTTCTGCTGAATAATTGAATTCTTCTATTAATTTTGCAAAAACGACTCTATTGCCGTACTTCTTAAGATCGTCGTAATGAAATAACATCGCTACAAACAAATTTTTTAAATTACTGCGAAACGCAGGTGGTATACATTGGAAAGAAACGTAAGCAGCTCCAAGGTTATGGATACCGCTGTGAGAACCAAGAGTATTTCCGGTTTCATAAGCATCGAAAAACATATATAAGGGCATACATACTTTTCCGTTCAATTTTTTTAAAATTATTCCTCCATACTTGTCCTTGCATAATATTAGACATAATAGTAGTCGTAGTACTTAACGAGTTCATGTAATCAAGAATACAGTCAAGAGTATTCTCGGTTTCTAAAAAGGCTTTAAATACTTTTCGCAATGGAATAAATTGTTCAAATCGATTTTTCGGTTCTTCACCAAGTTCTCTTAGTTTTTTAAATCTTAGATGTTCAGAATGAACGCTATCAAGTGTAGAAGTTATCACTTGAAACATAGATTTAATTTCACTTTGTCGATCCATACAAATATTACTTTCAATCAAAATTTCTTCAATTCTATTCTGGAGAATTTTTAGTGGACCCTTTGCAAAGTTACCCATTTCATCAACAACAGATTGCACGATGTTTCTAGGAATTGATGGTTTACTATAGAAATTTGTAATCATTCACTGCATTTGAGAATCTACTATTTCAGAAAAACTTTGGTGCTCAGAAGAAGCATTAGACGTAGTCGGTAAGGAAGAATCGTTGAAAGGATGAGCATTACTGTCAAATATCATACAAGGAGAAGCATTTACACTTAAAAAAGTATTTTCAGAGGTACTTGGTGCCGCAGAACCATTCAGTTCACGCCTATTTTGTATAATGCAAGCAATTTTCGCATTCAACGATTGACTTTTACTTTTATTACGTGCTTCGTTGGTAAAAGTACTAGGTGGTATTGTCTTATTTGTTGAAAGAAAGTAATTTTTGTGATTTAAGCTAAAATGACGCTTGAAAGAGTTAAGCGATGGAAATTTCCTTCCACATTTTTCCAAGGTGCACTCATACACACTACTTTCGTCGAGGCTGTGAAAAGTTCGCCAATGGCAAACTAAATTTTTCAAAGACGTTTCACAAAAATATTTGCACAACTGGCAACGCATTTTTCATTCACAGTTTAAAATTTTACTCCGAATTTAAATGACGCAACTGTCAACTTACGTAAATAAATAATAATTCAAATCACAAGGTTCGTCTGTTTAAAATTAGTATCACAAGCATTGCGAAGTGTTCTTAAATATGTATCCACAACACTCTTTCAACGCAAAAGTTAAAAGAATAAGAATAATGAGATAATTTAAGTACAGAATATAATTTCTCTCGACTTCGTTTGCACTTAACTTTTCGAATTTGGATTTCATGTAAGAACGCTCGAGCAGATTTGATATAACTATTTCTTCTCCACAGGTTTTCCATCCCATAAAATCTCCCTATTAAAGAAAAATAAAAGAAATGCAAAATCTAGCAGATCGATCTCTGAGTATCAGAAATTGAATAATAGTTCAATTGCACATTTTTTAAACTTACTTTAGTTCAGGCACAAATGTGCAGAGATCGACTGCTACTTGTTCCTGGGAACTATTCAAATCGTCATAATCGGTGAAAATTTTGTAAATGTATCGCTGAATAAAAGACCATATTAAGTGGCAGGTTGTCGGATAGCTAGCATTGACTGTATGAAAAATCTTGAAGCAAACGTCGACCGCTTTTACAGGACTTTCCATACAGTATCTCATCCCATCTACATACACATAAAGAGAGTTTGGAGCATAGATATCGCCAACAGCTAGAACGAACGGTTGAAGAGTATCACCTCGTTCTATTACGGTCTTCTCTCTCTCTTTTACTTTCAAATCCAGATCACTCTCATCCTATATAAAGATAATTCAGGTTATAACGTTTTGTAAATTGAATTTTTTTTACAACTACAGACAAATCGTTTACTTGCTTGACATGCTGCTGTAAATGACAGTAACGAAAGAAAAATTGGGAAAAAAAATTGGAATAATTATAACTCACGTGAACTATGACTAAGAAACTGTCTCTCATTTCTTGTGTAGATGGGCGATAATTTTTGTTGCTTTTATTGTTTCGAACTGCGACTGGGTTGAAAATGTGAGGGAGATAACTCAAAGTGACAAAATCTAGAATTAAATTTAAATCTGTGGTAGTGAAAGATATCGAGGAAAAAAGTGAAAAATTAAAGCATAAACTTTGAAAAATGTGTGTTGAATCAATTCAAACCAATTTCAAAAAGAAAAAATATCTTTTTCCCCCTGTTTTCAAGGAACTTTCCTTTTTTCTGGTTTTTTAGCTTACATGCGAACTGAATTAATAAAACCCAGTTATTTTTGGTTAAAAGTTAATTTTTTCGGTTAACAAGTCTACTATTATATTTTTGGTTTGCAGTTCATCTCGTTTTGTTGAAAAGGAATATTTACTGGTCAAAAATAAAACTAAATGGTTGCAATTCGAACTAATTTGGGAAGCATTTATTTTTTTGTACAAAGATTTATCTCTTTGGTTGAAAATTAATTTTTTGTGTGAAAATTTCACTAATGCATTTTTGGTTGAAAGTTGATCTTTTTTAGTTATAAGTTCAACTATTTTATTAAAAATTTAACTTCCATAGTTGAACACTCATATATGTTAATGAAAATTTCTCTTTTTTAGTACAAAATTAATCTTCTTGGTTAAAACATCATATTTTTGGTGGAAAATTTAAAAAATCTGTTGAAACATTTTCTTAAAAATTAATTTTCTTAAGATTTATAATTTTAGTTGAAAATTCATCCATTTAGTTGAAAATGTATTTATATTGTTAAAAAATTGACTATTTTTGTTGCAAAATCTTTTTTTTTTTTTGTTGAGAACTAATTTTTTTAACTAGAAATGTAACTATTCCATTGATGGTTGAAAATTGATCAATTTAATTCAAAATTAATCTTTTCAAGATTAAAATTCAACTATTATCTCGAAAATGTGTGTATCATGTGTAACATTGGTCTTCTGTAGTAGAAAATTTCGATTTAAATTCATCCTTTATTTTGAATAAACATGCAACTTTTTTGGTTGAAAACAAATCAGTTTTGGTTGAGGTTTCAACTACTTGGTTGAAAAATGATCTTCTTTGGTTGAATCGAACTGTTTTTGATTTAAAATTTAAATCTTTTTCCGTTGAAATATTAACTTTACCATGTTTCGTTGGAAATTCAACTATTTGATTAAGAATTAAACTAATTATTTAAAAGTTTAACTATTTGGCAGAAAATTAATTTGTTTTTTGTACAAAATCATATTTTTGAGTTGAGAATTCAACTGCTTTGTTACAAATTCATTTTCTTTTTAAGATTTATTCTTTTGGTCGAAAATTTCACTATTTTGTTGTAAATTACTTTTATGCGGTGAAAAATCTATTTTTTTCTGAAAATTAAACTATTCATTTTTGGTTTTAAAATTTATCCTTTTTATGTTTGAGTTTAGTTGAAGTTAGCTGTTTCCTAAAAAATTCGTTGTTTTTTCTTGAAAATGCAACTATTTGATAAAAAAATTAACTCAATTTTTGGTTGAAAATTTATTCTTTATAAGTTGAAAATTCCACCATTTGGTAGAAAAATCATGCTTTTTTAAAAAATTCGTCTTTTTGGGTAAAAAAATAATCTTTTTGCTTGAGGATTCAACTATTTTCTTAACCCTCAGTTACCCCACGGGGGTCAAAAAGACCCAGAGGTTTTTTGAAACCGGTGCCATTTCTATATAGGCTAAGGGAGCGGGCCAGGACCTGGGGGGGAAAAAGTTTAGAGGTCCTAGTCCATGCTGAACCCATGATCGGACTCAGTTCGGTTGGTTACGCCGAAAGCGACAGTGTGAAAGTTCGATTTGTGCCTTTTAGACCCCCGTGGGGTAACAACGTTACAAAAAGTGATCTGAAGACAAATAAAAAACGTAAGTAAATTCTTCATTTAAATTTTTGTTTTGTGTCAAATAATAAAATAAAAGTAAGTTTTGTGTGACGCAAGAGTAAACTTATATTGAAATGTTGTGTTTTCTTGATTTTATAGAAATTTCTCCCCGGAAACATCCATCGACAGAGATTGGTTGTGAAGCAAGGCCTTTCCTGTATCACAGGAAAAAAAACTATACATTTGTGAACAAAATTATAATAATATGATTTTGCAATTGAATTTTCAAATTTAAAAGTTAATATTTTTCTTATTTAATAGAAATTTGAATAAAAAATATCAATATTTTTCTCATATTCGTGAAAAAATGATTATATGATTTCGCCAATATTTTTATTTGAGAAGTATTTTCCTTATTTTTCAGAAACGGAAATGGAGACGCGTTCTTGCACTCAAAATGCTGCGAACATATCAAAAAGCGTGGTACAAATGTCTGCGTTGTAATAGAGCCATGTGCCATGAACATACGACAACAATGTTCCAATATTGCGCACAATAAAATAACAATTTTATGTCGGAAAATCCAATAAATTAACCGTTTTTTAATGCATTTCCTTGATTTTTTTTTTAAATTTCACTCCATTATATACATACTGCATGATTTTGTGTCAGGTAATATTTTTATACGTTTTGCAATTTTTCGCAATTTTCACATGATGAAATAATTATGCTTTTTAAAACCGATGATTATGTCACCTATACCACCTAAAAGTGTGACTCTTGAGCTTTGAAAATCACTATATATAAACAGTTTTATCTTCATTTACTGAGAATTATATCATTTTGAAAAAAAAAATATTTCAGATTTTGTAATCAAATTTTTGTTTGTTAATTCTGATACAGATTTCTCAATTTTTATTTTAGAATTATTTGAATAGCATAGCCTTTTAGAGCACAAAAAAACCTTTTCAGTGAAAAAAAAATTGACTCTATTTAACCGATTTGTCGCTAAGATACAAACCTGAGAAGACGGGCCGGGGCTTTTTGACCCCCGTGGGGTAACAACGTATACTAAAATACGTGGGGTAACTGAGGGTTAAAAATTCCTGCTTATCGGTTGAATTTACCTACTAACAATTATTTTTTTATTGAAAATTCATCTTTCTTGATTGAAAATAAACTTTCGCAGTGAACATTTATTCTTACCAGCTTAGAAGTTAACTGCCTTCTAAAACATGGGTCTTCTTAGATGGAAAATGTAATTACTTGATTAAAAATCAAACTATTAATTTAACACTTCAACTATTTGGTAGAAAATTAAATTTTTTGTCAAAAACTCATATTTTTGAATTGAAAATTGAAGTGTTTTGTGGGTAATTCATTTTTTTGGTTGGAAATTTAACTATTTGGCTAAGAATTCAGCTTCTTTGTTTAAAAATGCAACTATCTTGTTAAAAATTCATTTTCATTCTAGGATTCACCTCCTTAGATAAAAAAATCAACTATTTTGTTAAAAAGTGATCCTTTTGGATTGAAAATTCATCTTTTGTGACAAAAGTTATTTACCGACTACTTCACTTTAGGGGTGGGAAGAGGGGTAAATACTAAATTACAATCGTTAACGAGGGGGGCTGGGGTAAAAAATAGCCCAAAATTAGTAAGATATTTTATGGACGGCTCCTTATTAGCTGTTCTAAAAACTAATGTTTTGAGAAGATAAAATGTTGAAAACAAATTTAAAGTAAAAATTATGATTTGCTTTTCTTACCATTCGGATTATTTACTAGATCTTCAGAAAGATTGCCTTTTGAAACCCCACTGAGAACTATAGCATGTGATAAATGCTCCCATGCAGCATAGAAAGCATCCCTTTCTGAGTTGTAGACGAAGTTAAAATCTTCTAACAATAGTTCGAATCCAAACTGTGTACGCAAAACAGGAAATTCGGTTAGATATTCGAAAATTGTGTGCTCGTCTAGAAATTTTCCTCGTTCTCAACGGCATATATTCCAATTATCTTGAAGGGTTTTCGTTGCATCCACATTGCTCTTTACATATTGTAATGCTGCTCGAGGTTCTGATCCAGCCTGCTGTATTGTTTGGTCTGTCATATGTGCTGACAGGATGTTTATTCTTCACAAAAATTAAATATTACTAAGCTTTCTAAGCAAAATTTTTCTATATGTTTTGAATACGTACTTTGCTCAATACATTCGTCTTCCACTTTAGATTTTCCCACCACAAAATAAACTCCTTCACGCTCATTGGGATAAGCTAAAACAATTTCTTTCGCCGCTTGAATGAAAATTTCTTTTGCGATCCTACAAAAGTAACTTTTTTAGTAAAGAGATTTGAATTTCGTTGTAGTATATATTTCTTAATAAATATATTATTTAACGTACGTGTTTTTCTGCGAGGCAAAATTTTGGAACAAGTAGTCGACTACACATCGCACTAAAAGCGTTCTCGAAGTTTTATTCAAAGTAGCCCCAATTTTAAGCGCTTTCCTCCCATCAACAGTCAATTTTAGATATTCTTTTACACCCTAAAAATTATTGGAAGTCCAAAATCAAATGGAAGTCAAATGAAATATGTGAAGTTGAAATAAGAAGAATATTAATTAAAACTTACTTTTGGAATGAGCAAACTTTGAAATGTATTTTTATTTCTAGGATTTTCTAAGGCAAGTGGTCTTGTTTCTTTGCACCTATCTTGACAAATGTTTGCATCGTCGTTTTCTTTGTTTGCATTCCTTTGGTCGTCAATAATAATGTCAGCCTCAATTATCAACTTTTGCTTTATAGGAGGTGCTCCCTGCAATTTATTTCGTGAATTTATAGACATAACCGAAGCATCCTCAAGAAATTCTGCCGATGATTTTGTTTCAGCGCCAAGTTCATATTCAAATACAAATTCGTGACTGAGTTTTCACTTTAGAATAACAATGACTTAATTACGTATGTCTTTTAATTTCGATCGCCCGTAATATAATTTGTTATTCATCAGAAAAACACAACTTTTTATTACGTTTTATTATAGTCCATACAAAAATTTAGTTTAATATTTAGAATACTGAATATTATAGCCGAAGTACAAATAAAAAATTTTGATACCAATTGCAACTAGTGAAAATCGTTAAGAAATTTTAATCTCGGCCCACTTGCTGGTATCAAGCGACGAATTTCTTCGTCATCCAATAAAAAGAAAGATTCTTTATCAAAATAATTATCTAAAATTCAAAAATAAGGAAATAAAACTAAAGGAAATCAGAACGTCTTCATAATATCCTCCATCATACCTGTACATTCTTACCTTCAAATGTCTTGCAAATAGATTCCTCGCAATTCCAACTGCGCAAAGTACTTTTCACGAAATTGTCTATTTTTTTACTGAAAATACGAAACAAAAGTCTGAGTCAAGATTTACAAATTTATTTAATCTGTCAATGTTTTTAACACTGCCGTCCCAAATTCGAAAGTTGTTTCGGTATTTTGGAGGAGTCACCTGTCACTTTAGCAAAATTCAGAAAAAAAATTATAAATACCCTTGTCGTTTGTTTTTATGACCGTGTATTTTATACATCATCCTGCATAATTTTTGTAAATAAATCTAAATAACAAGAAAGGCATTTATGATTTTTTTCTAAAGTTTGGTGAAGTGGCAGGTCTCTCTCACTCATCCAAAATTCAGACATGAATTTTGAATTTGAGACGGCAGAACAGACAACGAACATGCTGTAGTGTGTCAGGACTGAGCGGACTGAGCTAATCTAACCTCTGGAGTCTATAGTAAGTTTAAACTTTAAAGAATCTTTGGTCTACAAAAAAATATCCCAAGGCCAACTAAAGTTGTTTTGTACTATTAAATATACTCTAAAATTCGATGAAGATAGAAAAGTAAAATATCATAAATTGCATACATAATTTTGAGATTAAAGTTATGAAAAAGGACGGTCCGGTTCAGGGAAAGTCAGTGGGCTTAGATACACCCTTAAACAAATATTCTTATTGAATTAAGAAGTAAATTTATTTAAACAACACTTTTAGAAAAGTGATGAAACAATTAATTAAGGAACCTAACCTTTCATACTGTCAGCAAAATCTGATTCTTTTCATAAGTATAGGCAGAAAATGAACGAATACTTACATTGCCGCAAGAAAAAATCACCATAGCACTCCCTCAAGACAAACTTGCACCATAAAAATACTATAATATCATTGATATAGCGCGGAGAGAAAAAATTCAAGAACTTTTCAAAAGTCGAACAAGCCAACGGGCAACGTGTGGCGGCGGCAGAAGTCGCGTACTTCGAAATATCAATGCGTAATGCGCATGCGTTCGGGCGAGTTTAACATCTGAATGTATTTAAATTTAACATAAAAATATTTTCACGTCTAACATCTCAAAAAGATAGTGGATGTTCAGAATTACCATCTGCATATTAGGCGCTACTATCTTACGCTTTGAACATCTACGTTTAAACATCCATTTTTCTCCGTGTAGTTGTAAGGAAAATTAAAATTTCGATAGACTTTAATATAAAATTTTCTATTTAGAAATAATTTATAATTGAATTTTTCCTATTTCGAAAAGGGTTGACAACTTTTTCCTTTAAATATTTTTAAAGTTTACAAACCATCCAAAAGTAAGAAACAATAAAGAAAGGTCAAGTGCAAAAATGCCGTAATAATCTTGATAACAAAAAACGATTTTCTGCTACACAAAAACCTCCATAACACGCGCAGATTTAAATGTGTCCAATTCATTTGTAATACTTTTTTACAAAGTTTTCAATGTGAAACAGAAGCTCCTAAACAATAATTTAAAATATATAAAACATTGAATTGAATTCTGCTTATTTCAGAATAGGCTCAATACTTTTTTTGTTAAATATTTAAAACATTTACAAACGATCCAAAAGTAATAAAGAATAAAGAAAAGTCAAGTGCAATAACGCAGTTTTGAACTAATCTAATTTTTCATCAAACTTCTTTACTCAGTTTTGAATGTCGAATAACTTTTCCAAAACAATAATTTAAAGTATTTAAAGCAAATAATTTAATTTTTCTTATTTCAAAAAGGGTTCGATACTTTTTTCTGTAAACATTTTAGCCGCTTAAAAACTATCAGAAACTGATAAATAATGAAGAACAGTGGAACGCAAAAGCGCTTTAATAGCGTCAGTGACAAAAAAATTTTTGCTATAGAAAAACCTCTACAAAACGCACAGTCTTCAATTGATCTAACTCTTCAACAACACTTTTTTACTCAGCTTTTAATTTAGAAAAACAATTCCTAGATAATGATTTAAAATGTGTAAAAAAATTCTCTTAAATTTGAATATTATCTATTTCAAAAGGTGCTTGATGCTTTATTTTCCTTTTGAATATATAATACTTCGAAATCAGAAGGAAAAAGAATTTCGTGAAGAAATTTCGAGTGCAAGAACCTTTAGGTTGAAAATGGTCCGAGTCTCACGGTGGTCGGATGAAAAAATTTACGTGCTTCGTCCTTGCATTCCTAATTTTTTACTTTAAAAATGTGTAATTGTCAATTTTTTAATTATCCTTCTATCAAATGCAATACATTCTCAATAGACCTTGGTTACATGTACCGAAATGTCTCGCAGTGGGATGAAATCAAAAAACGAGGTTCAAAATAACTTGTAGATGGCAATTCTTAACCAATTTGTTATTTTTTTTATTGAATTCAGCATTAAATTTTGAAGAGATTTATATTGATTTCTATGACCAGCATTGCCAGACCTCATGCACGAGCGTAATTAAAAGCAAAAAAAAATTATGACATTGTCAAGTTAATTGTTATAAACAAAATAACTTAATAAATAGTCTAATCTATGGATGCTTCGTTGGCAAAGTAAATTTTTGCGTTAAAATTACTTGCTTTTATCCAAAAAATAATACCCGATCATGAAAATTTGAAATCCAATATTTTTCGTCAATTTTATAAACAAATTATATAAACAAATGCCTCCTGTGGACCATGAAAGGCTGAAAGAAATAGTTTTTTTCTCTTAATTTCTCTCAAATTATATCGCCAGTGATGTTTAGTGATGGAAAATTATCATACGATATTTGTTATTAATTTGATAAACAAATTATATAAACAGATTCCCAGTGTGGACATTTAAAGGCCTGAAAGAAACCGCTTTTTTTAATTTCCTTAAATTATGACACCAGTGATGTTTAGTGATGGAAAATTATCACCCGATATTTCTTAATAATTTTATAAAGAAATGGCCAGTGTGGCCACAATAGAATGGAAGAATTCTGATAGTATTCTAGATCCTGAAGCTCTCGAGCTTCTTATTTCAGATTAAAGACTTGAGAATTAAAACTTGATCGCTACTAATCAATGGAATCTTAAGAAATTGACGAAGGATTATGATAAACAGCAAGTGTATGCTTATTGTTCTTGTACAAATTCTCATCTTTAACAATTCCTAAGAAACCTACATTACGAAAATTGACAGGAACAACTATTACCAAACAATTACATCACTGTCTGCATACTTTGAGGCTAGTTGCAAAAGAGAATCTTTTGTGCCTTTAAACATCCACAATAGGCATTTGTTTATATAATTTGTTCACAAAGTTAATAAAAAATATTGGATGATAATTTTCCATCATTAAACCTCACTGGCGACATCATTTAAGAAAAATTAGGGGAAAAAATTGTTTCTGCCTTTAAATGTCCACGCTGGGCATTTGTTTATATACATTGTTTATCAACTCAGTATAAAATATGGGTGATAATTTTCCATTATTAAATATCACTGGCGATATAATTTGAAGAAAATTAAGAGAAAAAACGATTTCTTTCTGCCTTCAAATGTCCACACTAGGCATTTGTTTAAATGCTTTGTTTATAAGATCAATAGAAATTATTGAAAGATAATTGTCCAAAATTAAACATCACTGGTGACATTATTTGAGGGAAATTATGAGAAAAAACGATTTCTTTCTGCCTTTCAATGTCCACATAGGGCATTTGTTCATATAATTTGTTTATAAAATCAATAAAAAATATCGGATCATGATTTTTCTTCATTAAATATCACTGGCGAAATAATTTTAGAAAAATTGAGAAAAAAAACGATTTCTTTCTGCCTTTGAATGTCCACACTAGGCATTTGCTTATGTAATTTGTTTATAAAAATAATAAAAAATATAGATAGATAACTGTCCATCATTAAACATCACTGGCGATATACTTTTACAAAAATTGAGAGTAAAAAAGATTTATTTCTGCCTTTAATTATTCACAGTAAGCATTTGTTTATATAATTTGTGTATAAAATTGATAAAAAATATCAAATTCCAAACTTTTATGATCGGGTATTATTTTTTTGATGAAAAAAATTAATGTTAACGCGAAAATTTACTTTGCAAACGAAGAATCCATAGTATAGACTATTTGTTGAGTTAATTTGTTTATAACAATTAACTTAACAATGTCATAATTTTTTTTGCTTTAAACTACGCCCGTGCATAAAGTCTGGCAATGCTGATCATAGAGAAAATTTTTTAACGAAGATAACAAAAAAAACGAAAAAATCTACTTTTTCTCCATTCTTTGCATTAATACAAAAGTTTTAACAAAAAAAAAATTGCAAAAATCAGGCCACATGCAACCCTTCAAAATTTGATGCTGAATTTTTCTTCAAAAAAATCCAAAATCGGTTAAGAATTGTCAGCAACAAGTTATTTTGAACCTCGTTTTTTGATTTTATCCCACTGTGTGACATTAAAAATAGCCGGATTTTTTCGGTACGAATAGGGGGAGCTGGAAAAAGGTCTATTTATACTGAGATTCTGGTGTTAATAGACGGACTTTTTCGCTACGTGTGCTTACTCCCTTCTCAATGAACTTTTCTAAAATGTTGTTTTCAATTCCTTTTACCTAAATATCTTGCTTCAAATAGGCATAAAGTTTTTTTAAATTGTAAAAGATTGTAATAATGGTGTTTTTAAACACTTTTTAAACCTCGTAATCTTTTTCTATGCTGTCACGTATTTTTTTATTATTTGAATAATAAAGAATAATTATATAAGTATTTGGGTAATTGCTAAAAGGTGAACCATTTTAAGTCTCAGGCAGTTTCTTAATTGATGAATTTTTTCTAAAAATATCTCGACTTCATTTAGAAAATGTAAATAAAAAACTACAAGTTGAAAAAGAAACATTGTTGAATAATATCAACGACATATTTTTATGATTCAAGGTTCACAGATATCACTTATGTTTCATTAAAAAGAATAACAACCAAGAAAAGGGTTCAATGTTTTAGTTACGAAATTCTTGGAAATTAAGAAAAGCAAGAATACAAATTATTATAATTAATAACATACATATATAACTTCACACCATACGATGGCTAACAAGTAACAAGCGCTTGCAAGCATGCAAACACACGCACGACGGGCAAAACGCGCAACGTGCGCGGTGCTACGGAAAAACGTCTACTGCGCATTTTACAGTTTTCAGTGACTGGTCAACGGAATTCTATAAGCTCGTATTCTCAGTTCTTCGATTACTCACTTCTTAAATTCTTTTTCACAAGTTATATAAAAAGTCTTTTACCATCAAATAAAATTTAATACACTCTTTAATATAACTAATAAACTATTTTCTTGAATCCCATTTCTTTAAAATTATTTGACTGTCACTTAAACTCTAGAGAAATGCTTATTATTTATCAGAAAGGATCGCTTGGTTTTTGAAATGCTTTTCCATAAGAATTAGTAGACTTTTTCCAGTGACTCTGTTTTTAAAAATTAATTGACTTTTCTTCTACTATTTAATAAAATTCCCTGAAATCTCACCAGACTTTTCTCTCTATCCGGCAGTTATAAAATAGTCACTTAAAATTTAAGCGATTATTTTTTTCCGTGTACGAGTAAGTAACTCATGTGCTTGCGACGGGTATTATTTTCCTCCTGTGGCTCTTCGCGATTTCCCGAGATGACCGCTCTGATTGTCTGTCCAGCGAAAAGTGATTCTTCAATCGTCGCTATCCTAAGAGTGCTATCAACCCGTCTTGGTACCACTGGTCTCCCTACCATTGGGCCCTGTATATTGCGCACGCGATTATCGATTTTCCCCAGTGGCCTGTTGACCTATATTTATAAATTTGTAGCTATATTGAGCCCTGCCCGTTATCTCCCTTTATCACATTTCTAGTGTTAATTTTACGTTTCTCCTTTCCTCTTATTTTAATTGAAGTGCGGGGATGTTTTGAACCGTTTCAAAGTGTTATTTCTTATATTCAATTTAAATATTACTACAATATTCAAGACATAAATGAACTGTCTGGAATCAAGTTTGACATACAAAAGCTTGCTCGTAAGATTGTATTTAGCATGTGAGAGGTAGGAACCATTACCTAGTAAAATTAGGGGTTAGATTGCAGAATAGGGGCGTCACCTCTGTTTCGGCTGGAAAAAATTTTTTTTCCAGCAACAAACTATTGGAATATGTAATTGAACGATAAATGAAGCAATTTGATCAGGAAAATGTTTAAAATTATTGTTACTTTTGTTACTACGATGTCTCAAATATGGGTCCCTTGAGACAAGAGGAGACGGGACGTTGGAAAGGGGCAGGGATTTGACCAACATTATTTTTGTGACCAGTCTAAGGGGTGCCTTCCCGCCCCCACAAGACGTTGGAAATGGGTAGGGGTTTATTCAACATTATTTTTGTGACCATTGCATATCTATTTTTTATTTTTGTGACATACATATCTCGATTGCCATCGATAGCCAAGGGCGTCCTTTCGTCACATATCGTGACAGACCCATATTTGAGACATCGTAGTGACAAAAGTAACAATAATTTAAAACGTTATCCTCATCAAATCGCTTCATTTATTGTCCAGTTCAAGATTCTAATAGTTTGTTGTGGAAAAAAAAATTTCTTCCAGCCAAAACAGAGGTGACGCCCCTATTCTGCAATTGCACCAAATTAGGAACAAAAAGTATTGAAACTGAAGTTCTGGTATCTGAAATTGTATTTAAAGAAACTTGAATTTCAATGTGCAGAATATTTGACTAGGTATAGAGATTTGGAAAAGTTCAAGTTAAGAATGGAAGCGGATTGATGTCCAAGTCTTTTTTCTTCTATTTTCTAGAGAATTCCAGCACCTAATGATTTTGTTTCTTACTTCAAGTTTATGTCAGTGGCGGACTGGTCATAGGTTGAGATGCGGGAAACCCAGCCGGCGCCTACCCTATCAGGCGCCCCCTAAGGCATGTAGGCGCCCTTTAAGATAATTTTTTTAAACAATTTGAATGATTGTAATATTAAGCAAGGGAAAGCAGAAGGAATTTACTTAAGATAGTACTCCGTATACATATTGTACTCCATAAGCTATTTAATCATCAACAAATAACATCTTACATGAATTCCAAATTATACTTCCAAAGCAAATGAAAGTTTTGAGAGGATTAATTTGTTTGCCGTTCCAGGATTTATATATATACAACAATTAATTGTATTCTCTTGCATATAACAGAATTTTTTCTCATTATATAAAGCGTCAGAAATGTATTGATTATCTGCGTTTACTTAAGAAAAAGAGAAAAAATGAAACGCAAGTGTCATTCGACCCTTTCTGCCCTTTGTTCCCAAAATCTTTTATGTGTGCTCTTTTTATGTGTGCAGTTTTATTCAATAAAAGATTTTATAACCGCGTAACCAAAGTGAATCTTGGAAAACGACAAGAAACGGAAGACTCTACAACCTGTTTTAAAAAAGATGAGTTTTCTATTATATACCAAATTATAGTAATTTTTGCTAAAATACATTTTTCCCCCCATGTTTGGATAGGTTGAGGGGGGGGGGGGGTATCTTCAAATAACTTAAGTTCTCCTTGTCGGCTTTAAAGAACTCTAGTACTCTCAGAAGTCAGTCGTTTATTTAAAAATAGGGAAAGAATTTTTAAAAGAAAATTTTCAAAAGATTTTAAAAGAAGTTTTAAAATTTTCATTATTTTTCTATGAACTCTTTTTATGTGTGCAGATTTATTCAATAAAAGATTTTAAAACCGCGTAACTAAAGTGAAACTTTTAATTTAAAAAAAAAAAAAAAAAAAAAAAAAAAGAGTTATTGGCTCGTGTTTTAGAGGTCAGCCGGCAATCGGTAAATGGGAGCATATCAACTTCTATCTAATAAAACGCTGCTTAAGGCTGGTGACCTTCTCAGCATAAATCACCCACCTATTGAGACTCTCGGTTTCCTTTCTCATGTCCTTATCCCCCCCCCCAGTAACAGAAGTTTTGGTGGGACTGACGTTACAGCTTGACTCCACCATAAGACAAATCACTGCTTAATTCGGACACGATTTCGACTCGCAAAACAAATCTCGCTCATACAGGTGATAGTTGGGAGTACAATCTAAACATGAATAATACAAACAATAAAGTAGCCTCGGAATGGACTGAAACTCGGATCGACCAAAGGCATGCACACGGTAAGCGTAAAGGTATTGTTTCGGGCGATGAATGGAGACTGGGTGTTTGGAATACTAGAGGAGTGAATGATCTTAAGATAAGAGAATTACGATAAACTATGCACGTAAGGAAACTAGACATTCTTTGTGTACCTGAGACAAAGAAAAAGGGTTGCGAATTTAGAAAAATAGGAAATGGGGTGTTGAAAGGCGGTTGTGAAATATGGTCAGGAGTAGATAGCGAATCGCATCGTAGTCAAGGGGTCGGTTTAATTATGAGTGAAAAAGCAAGTCATCATCTCATAGAGCATAATTTTGTATCACCCAGATTGCTGTGGGCTAGAACGAAGGTAGGAATCAGAAGATTATTTATCGTAGCGTGCTACGCACCAGTTGATAGCGATTCGAGGGAAGTTAAGGACGCCTTCTGGGACACTCTAAATGATACAATAAGTATTTGCGATGAAGGTGAAAGAATAATTCTGCTAGGAGATATGAACGGATGGGTCGGTGTCCAACGTCAGGATACAGATACAGAAAGGGTGCTAGGTAATTTTGGAGATCCAACAAGAAAAAATTATAACGGGGAAAAGCTAGTTAGTTTATGCTTAGAAAAGGGCCTATTTATTACAAATACTTGGTTTAGACATAAAATGATCCACATGTACACCTGGCGTAAAGGAAATAGCCACAGCATAATTGACTTTGTTATTGCGGATGAAAGATTAAGAGAACTAGTTAAAGATACAAGAGTCATGAGGGGTTCCGAATGCAATTCTGATCATTACCTTTTAGTCTGCAAAATAAACTTAGGGTGGGGATGGAGAACAAAGAAAACAAAGAAAACGAAACAAACACGAATAAAAATTGAAAATTTACAGAGACAAGAAGTGCAAACAGAGTTTAAAAAGAGGTTAACTGAAAGCATAGATAGGGCAACGTGGGAAGCGCTTATAAGCAATAAAGATATAGAGGGCGCGTGGACTTTATTACGGGATGTCATTGTCAAAACTGCGACCGAAGTATGTGGTACACCGGTTGTAGGAAGAAAGTCTGGCGATGCGTGGTGGAACGATGTGATTGCGGCAGCCCAAAAAGAAAAGAAAGAAGCGCACAATAAAACGCTGAACGTGACAGGTCTTAGCGATGAGGAGAGAACTAGACTTAAAAATGATTACAGACACAAAAATAGGAAAATAAACGACTAGTCAAAGAGAGTAAAGAGAAAATCAGAACAGAAGAAGAGAATAAAATAATAAACTACTTTGAAGGAATTATGAAACTATTATATAAACAGTTGAAGGAAAGTAAAAGTACAGAGTTTGCTAGCATGAGAAACAGCAAAGGCGAAATGCTATATGATATAGACGGAATAGTAGACGCTTTGAAAGAGTCTTTCAAAGAACTATTGGGAGGTGAAAATATCGGACAACAAAACTGCGACATAGAAGATAATGCATTAGAAAACCCAATTGAAAAAGTCTGTGTCACTGAGGTCAGAGATATAATTATGAACTTGAAAAACGGTTAGGCTGTGGGTATAGACAATATTAGCGCTGAAATGCTTAAATACGGTGGCGAGTACATACCTCACAGGTTGTGCGAATTAATAAATTTATGTATCGAAACGGGAGAAGTCCCAGACGATTGGAGAAAAGCGATTATCGTACCAATATACAAAAGAAAAGGAGATAAAAGCAACTGCAGTAATTACAGAGGTATCAGCCTACTAAGTACCGTAAGTAAAATATACTCAAAAATACTTATCCGTAGGGTAATGCAAATTACAGAAGAGAAAATATGGGAAGTCCAAAGTGGATTTATGCCAGGAAGATCATTTACGGATCAGATATTTAGCCTAAGACAGGTCGCAGAAAAAAGTTTGAGAGTAGGAAAGAAAGTCTTCTGTGCATTTATCGATCTAGAAAAAGCACTCGACACGGTAAATAGAAGTAAACTTTGGGAAGTCCTTAAAGAGTATGGAGTGAATGGAGGGCTCCTACAAGCAATAAAAACAATATATACAGGTAGTAAAGCGAGTGTAAGGGTAAATGGGAAAAAGAGTGAATGGTTCGATATTATGCAAGGCGTGAAACAAGGATGCGTTATGTGCTCGTGGCTTTTTATCATATTCATGGATAAGTGTCTTAGAACTGCCCTCTCCGACGAAAAAGGTGTAGATCTCGAAACCGTCAAGGTACGTGGGTTGGCTTTCGCGGATGACAAGATTTTTATGGCAGAATCAGTCGAAGACTTGCAAAGAATGTTGAATAAACTTAATACAAGCATGAAGAACATGGACCTCAAAATTAACGTGAATAAAACGAAAGTCATGGTGTTTGAGGGAAAAAGTGAGAGAACAATATGCAACATAGTTCTGAATGATGAGAAATTAGAACAAGTTGACAAGTACGTATATCTAGGTAGTCTATTCACTAACGACGGAAAAATAGATGGGGAATTAGATAGGCGCATAAATAAGGTTAAGCAGGTTATCGGTAGAGCAAGGTCCATCCTCACAAATAAAAACATATCAAAAAAAGCTAAAATGGCCATACATAACTCTATTTTCGTACCGACTGTACTATACGGTAGCGAGAGATGGACCTGTCAAGAAAAAGACAGGAGTAAAATCAACGCGATCGGCATGAAACCTCTGCGCATAATATGCGGGAAAACACTGATGGACAAAGTACGAAACGAGACAATCCTCGAAGAATGTGGTACAGGGGAGACACTAGTTGACATATGGGAAAAAAATCAGCTAAGGTGGTTCGGACATCTTGAAAGAATGAAAGATGAACGACTGACCAAGCAAGTGTATAAAGGTAAAGTAAATGGCAAAATGCCCAGAGGTAGACCGCCGAAAGAATGGTTAGAATCTGTGAATGAGACACTAATACGAAGAGACATAAGAAGCCATAGAAATACAAGAGCCTGCATGAAAAAATGCATGAACGTGAATGAAGCTAGAGTAGTATGCCAGGACAGAAATATGTGGCGACAAATAGTTTATAAACAGAGTGACAATCGAGTGAATGATGCCTGAAACAAAGACCTTGGATACTAACGGGCCCAGGTGGGGAACCATACATAATAATTTTGTGAGGCTCCTCACTTGGGGTGATCGCTAGAGAGATTGATCAGCAACCTGGGTCGGAGCAGTGTTGCGGAGTGAACGTGTAATTTATATAAATAACACGAGAACTCCAGGTCAATCTAAAACATCTATACATAACACCACATACCCATCCACCCTATACCCATATACCGATCAACCTCATACCTATATACCTATTTCACTACTTTCCAACCGAACAAGTCACGCCTACCCCGGAAGGGAAATGGCTTAATGGTATAATAATAAAAAAAAAATCAAACTATAACATTATTTCGTAAAACTTTAGACGTTGCAACATATTATTGTGTAAACGAAAGGATTTAAAATGCTTTTTCTATAAATTAATACTATGAAGACACTCTCTAAAATTGTAATTATTAAAAATATAAATACCATAAAGAAAAAAATGTAATTATTTTCAAAAATTAATTATTATCTTCCTTATCTAATTTCGCTTTTTAACCGATATCCTGCTAATCAAATATTCAAAATTGAAGTGAAGGAATATTTGAAATTATCGAACGTATGGAATTGAAGGACGAAGAGGCAAAAAGTTTGAAAGTCTTATTCATGAGCTAATTTTATTTCGAGAGAAAACGATTTTGAATAGTTGGCGCTTTGACTTTTTTGTACCGTGCTATTCGTGCGGCATCTCATATTCAGAAAAAAAGCAATTAAATTATACGTTTATTTCGGTTTTATTTTTATTTTCTAAAGCAAGTTTTATTATCAATTAAATCGGATAATTGTACAAAACTGATATTTAGAAATCATTATTCACAGTGAAAAATATTTCCATGAACATATTATGTGAAAAACCATTTTTTGTATAACTCATCATGAAATAAAAAAATATCTGTTTTAAAGTAATAGTACCGACTCAGTACTTGCCTGTTATAAGATTTATTAAAACGATTTAATTAATATCAAAACTTGCTTAACAGAACAGAAATCACACCATAATAAACGAATAAATTTAATTTTTTTTTCTCATAAATTTGAAATACCGCGCAAACAGCAGGTCCAAACAGAGCGCAGGATTTCGAGTCTGCAGTGACTAACAAGGAAGGTATCCCAGGTGTCCATCGCCGATTTGATTCTCCCTGATATATGTTGTAGTACTCGAAAAACTAAGCGACACGTATTTGTTTTTATCGGCGGAAAAACACTTTAAGGGGGGAAACAGCCCCTCAAAGATAGGGGTCGCAAGTGTTGATTGTATAGTTTTGTGTATAAAAACAAAATTGGTTTCGACCAAACCTACTGGGAAAGTTTCCTGGTGATGAAGGGTGACTAACGTAATTTTCTCAGAAAAAATTGAAAAATTAAGGGGGTGAACCACCCCTACATATTTTTAAAGTTGTGCTGAAAATTCATAAATTCACAGAAAAAATGTGGAAAAAATATATTTTGCATTTGAGACGAAAATAAAGTTGACGTGTTTCGCCAAAAAAAAATTGTGGAAAAATTAATGGGGGTAACTACCCCTAAAAACTTTTTATTTTGTGTTTATGGTAATATATAGTTTTCATAAAAAAATAAAAAATTGATTAGCATTTCGAACTCGAAAGTTCATTGCCTCACAACCCGATTCGGGTAGTGTTTCTAGGTGGATAAATACTACCAGTGTGGGTCCACTACACCCACGACGGGTCAACAACACGCAGTATTCCCCGAACGGTCACCCATCCAAGTACTAACCGCGCCCAACACTGCTTAACTTCAGTGATCTAACGGGAACTGGTGTTTTCAGCGTCAAAAAGTGACCAATAACAAATTTGTAGATCTTTTTTGAGTGCACAATTTTTGTTCGATCATCATTCGTCGTAACTTCTATAGTTTGGCCGAAAAATCAAATTTTTCGAGTTTTTATCATTTTTTGTGCAATAAAAATGTGAATTTTCAATTTTTCAAGAAAATTCAAAAAGTCGTTATGATAACCTTGTAGGGCGTGCGAAAAGAAACACGTTTCTTGTTCTGACTTTTTTTCATATCGTGCGTTGTTTGGCTCAAAATGTTAATTTTCGTTTGTTTTTTTGGATTTTGAAAATGCTATAGCTCTGACAATTTTACTTTTTTCGAAAAAAGTCATTGGGATAAATTGTTCGAATTTCTATGTGCTATGAAGAGCCGTAAATAAAAATTTCAAATTTCGAAAAAAAATTGTCACAAAAATTTCAAAAATGCTCTAACTTTGTGAAATTTTGTCCAAAATAGCTGGCTGACGAACTCGTTCTTTCTTTTCACATTCTCGTGAAGTGTGCCAAGGGGCAGTCCAATCGGATAATTTTTTCAAATGTTATCGTGTTTACAGACTACAACGACAACGACGACAACGAAAGACAGACACCGACGTAAAAACTATTTTCTCTGACTCAGGGGGACTCAAAATGTCGACATCTGATGGAATCCGCGAAAGTCATTTTTCACATAAAACTAATGCCTTCTCATTATGATGAGAATGTAGAAAATATATTTTGCACTTGAGACAAAAATAAAGTTGACGTGTTTCGCCAAAAAAAATTTGTAAACAAATTAATGGGGGTAGCTACCCCTAAACACTTTTTATTTTGTGTCTATGATAATATAAACTTTTCAAACACAAAAAAAAATTAGGGAAATTATTTTTATAACGAAGGAAGTGAAATAGAGTCCATCCAGGATGAATAAAAAAATTACGCGAGGGTGAACCATCCACTAATTATGTAGAAAATAGCAAAATAAGTCTAAAATCAAGCAAAAAAATCAGAAGAAAATACATGTTGTACACAATGTAAGTCCCCGTTCCGGAACTTCACAGAATTTTCGAAGTCACTTTACGCACGCAGGATTTCTTGAGTGTAGAAGTTGGTTTAAATTTGAACAGAGTGCTGCAATTGCAACTTGAAGTGAACGGTTTCATAGAACTCGGGCAAATCAACAGTGTTAAAGACTAGACTGGACTGAACTAATTATAAGCGAATTAGGGCAGAATAACGGCGTTAAAAACTAGACTGACCCAGGTGTCCGTCGCCGATTTTGATGAGCTTGAAATATGTTGTAGAGGACCACAAACTAAGCGAAACGTATTTTTTTATATCAGCGGAAAAACAGTTGAAGGGGGTGAAACAGCCCCTCAAAGATGGGGGTAATAAGTGATTGTTTGAGTGGTTCACATTTAAGAAGACAATATTGTGGAACGAAACCAACCGGAAAAGTTTCGTCACAATAAGGGATGAAAAACGCGATTTTCTCGATGTCATTAAACAAATTTTAAGAGGGTAAACCACCCCCTACATACGACGAAAATAATTAAAAGTAAGGGAAAATTCAATGAAAAATTCTGAAAAAAAACATTTATCACAGGACAGTACTAGAGTAAGTTGACCTGTTTTTGCATTTTTTCCAAAAATCATATTTTATGGGGTAACTACCCCTAAACAAACTTTATCATAAATATGCACATACGCAACCTGCGATTTGGATAAGACTGTATACGGGGGGTTTTGGGGTCGCTGAATCCAAATTTGGCAACAGAATTCCGAAATTCAAAATGGCGGATCCAATATGGCGGATGAAAAGTTTAGAAAGTAAGTGCATTTTTATGTAAATGTCTATGTTTATGGTTTTCAGCTCGAAAAATTGAAATATGATAGAAAAATATCAAGATTAGCAATATTGGGACCAATATAATGAAATTAAATATTTCGAAAATGCATGATTTTGTAATTGTGAGCCGCTATACTCATTTGGCCTTTTGCTACTTTTTTCATACACTAACACTGGTGACACATAATGGTTACAGCTTTGTCACATACTATTAAAGGGTGAATATACAATTTTTATTCATATTTAGAATTTTGCTGCACTCGGTTCAAATTTAAACCAATTTCTTCACTCAAAAGATCCTACGTGCGTAAAGTGAACTCGAAAATTCTGTGAAGTTCCGGAACGGGGACTTACATTGTGTGCAACATGTATTTTCTTCTGATTTTTTTTCTTGATTTTAGGCTTATTTTGCTATTTTATACATAATTAGTGGATGGTTCACCCCCGCGTAATTTTTTTATTCATGGTGGATGGACTCTATTTTACTTCCATCGTTATAAAAATAATTTCCCTAATTTTTTTTGTGTATAATAAGTTTATGTTATCATGGACACAAAATAAAAAGTGTTTAGGGGTAGCTACCCCCATTAATTTCTTTACAATTTTTTTTTGCCGAAACACGTCAACTTTATTTTTGTCTCAAGTGCAAAATATATTTTTTCCAAATTTTTCCTGTGAATTTATGAATTTTCAGCACAACTTTAAAAATATGTAGGGGTGGTTCACCCCCTTAATTTTTCAATTTTTTTTGAGAAAATTACGTTAGTCATCTTTCATCACGAGGAAACTTTACCAGTAGGTTTGGTCCAAATCAATTTTGTTTTTATACACAAAACTATACAATCGCTGATAAAAAAAATACGTGTCGCTTAGTTTTTCGAGTACTACAACATATATCAGGGAGAATCAAATCGGCGAGGGACACCTGGGATACCTTCCTTGTAAGAGATGGTAAATTATTTCTTACTGATGATCGGTGTATAATCTTAGAAATATGTTGGCGACCATGCTCACTAGGGTGGTCCAAAAATGCATGGAAAATTTTTTTTTAATGCTAGTGGCCAACGATCCCCCCCATTTTGTTCCAAATCCGAAAAAAGAAAATCCCTAATTTTTGTTTTTCGTTTTTTTAATTTTAACTGCTGCCGGTTTTGACTTGAAGTTTCCCATGTAAAATGCATGGGGAAAAATCACTTTTTTCAGTTTTTGATATAATTTGTTAGGGTTTTAAAAAATGTGACGGGAAAGTATGAGAGCTTGTAGAGAATTATCGAATGAAGAATTTTATGTATTGGACATATGGGTTTAACACCCCTAACACACCCCTACGAGTCACTGAAAACTACCCTTAAAACCAAAAGTATCAATTATCCATAGAAACTACCTTTTGGGCACTGTATTCTCATGTTTTCTTTACCTGAAATTATTTACATTGATCTGGTGGAATATTTATCAACATTGCTTAATTAATTTCCAATTATTTAAACAAATAGAATTTGTTTAAGCAATTTTTTTTCGAAAATTCCTTTTTTTCCTAAAAATTATTACTATTGGTCTACTGGAATATTTATTAACAATAATTCATTAAAATTCAATCATTTAAACAAATGGAATTTGCTTAAATAATTTTTTTCGACAATTCGCTTTTTTCATAGAAATTATTACTAATGGTCTAGTGGAATATTCATTAACAATAATTGAATAATTTTCAATTATTTAAACAATTGGAATTTATGTTTTTAATTCGTTTTTCAACTTTTTTTCTTAGTGAATATCATTATTGTTGGTCTAGTGAAACGTTAAAGAAAATTGATTAATTAATTTTTGAATATTTACACAAATTCGATTTGTATAAAAAATGTTTTTTCCACGAATTCGTTGAACTAGTAGCAGTTTATTATCGTAAAGTGATACTAGTGATACTCGAAAGTGTCGATGATGTTTCTTAGGAGATATATTTTTCGAATACGTTTCAAAACTTATTCAAATATTATATGTTCCTGTTAAGAATGAAGACTTACTTGCTGAAACAATGAAAAAAATGTACAAATTTTGTGGCAAAATGATTGTTCAAAGAAATTAAAGGTTGGTAAGAATCAATAATAATTCATTTTTTATAGAATTGGAAAGTATTTTTCAATAAATTTATGTTATTAAAGATAATAAACTGCCAGTTCGACGAATTTTTAGACAAAAAATCCTTATTCCTTAAAAAAATTGTTTAAGAAAAATTATTTAAACAAATGGAATTTGGTTGAAACTTTGCAAATTAATAAACAAATATTGATAAACATTCCACTGAAGAAATAATAATGAATTTTAATGCAAAAAATTTCGAAAGAAAATTATTTAAACAAATTACATTCGTTTAAATAATTGAAAATTGATGCATTATTCTTGATAAATATTCCACTGGACCAATAGTAATAGTATTCAACAAAAAAAAACGAATTTTAACAAATAAATTATTTAAACAAATTCCATTTGTTTAAATAGTTAAAAATTAATTAGGCAATGTTGATAAATATTCCAATAGACCAATATAAATAATTTCTGGTAAAAAAAGACGAGATTACAGTGCCCAAAAGGTCGTTTTTATGGATAATTGATATTTTTGGGTTTAAGGGTATTTTTAAGGGACTCGTAGGGGTGTGTTAGGGGTGTTAAACCCATATGTCGAATGCATGAAATTCTTTGTTGGATAATTCTCTACAAGCCCTCATACTTTCCCGTCACATTTTTCCAAACCCTAAAAAATTATATCAAAAGCTGAAAAAAGCGATTTTTCCCCATGCATTTTACATGGGAAACTTCAAGTCAAAACCGGCAGCAGTTAAAATTATAAAAACGAAAAAACAAAAATTAGGGATTTTCTTTTTTCGGATTTGGAACAAAATGGGGTGGATCGTTGACAACAACAAAAAAAGTGTTTTTGTACCACCTTAATGCTCACATTTCCCTATTTCCATAACAAACACGTTTGTGTCGTTTTTGTTGTTTATTAAAGGTGTCTGTCAAAAATATTAATTCTCATTGTCGTGACACTTATTTCAAGCTCTGTGCGGTGCATTAATTAAAAATTATAGTGAATTACAGTGTTAATTGAGACGGTTTATGTTGGGTAAGTAAAATATCAACAGACTAAGTGTATCAATAATAGGTTCAAGGATAGCTACAGATAAAACTAGAAAGCTTAACCCTAGGTATACACACTGTAGTTTTACAACGGGGTATACACACTGGGTTAGGTTCATCCGGCAAACTTTAACAGCTCATATCTTCGTTCCTAATTGAACAATTCCGCCTCTTTTTTTTTTTTTTTTTTTGGTTTTCATAGAGAAAATGCTCAAGAATTAAACAGTACGGGTTTTAAAGTGATAAATATGAAAAAACATATACATATTTTTAAATAAACAGAGACATCTTTAAAATTTTTGAGAAAAAACCACGTTTTTCCAAAAGGCCGTTGCTTACATAAAAATCAAGATAAATAGGCTCGAATGTTGATAAATGGAAAGTTAAAGATTTTACTTTAAAACTGTCTTTTCGGTTTTTCCATATGTTCTCAAAAACATATTTGATTAGTGATTCGAAAGTAGGCAAATTTCCGGTTCCGCGCGGATAAGTCATGCTACCAGAATACTCCATTTCTCGGCAAAAATTAATTATTTGACGTTCATGATTATCTTCTGAAATGACGCATATATTGTTATAAAATTAATAAAGTTATTAAGAAAACACCAAGGTTAAAACAAATACTCAATTTTTCGGTTTTGGGGATAGAATAATATATCAAATATTAGAATTTTTCAACGTAATTTTTTATTCAGAATCAAAGTATGAGTGAAATTTTGGAAATCAACACAAACAGCGTAAATTACGTTTCGGCCTATTCCGACGGCTGAGCACATTGCTCACAATTTTTTGCAGTGTGCTCCTTACACATAGGTCTTTCGCATTTCAAGAATTTATAAAAACGGCGAATTTTCGCAAGCGTAAGAATTCGATGAAGTATCTGCAAAAAATAAATAATTTTTGTTGATATTTCGAATTAAAGAATATCAGCGTGGTAAGACGCACGTGAGTGTAAATCAGTCAGCAGATGCAAAACGTACGCTGGGAGACATGATCGTCACCTTTTATTTTCAACATAAGCTATGAACATTACAAATATACAAAGAAAATAACATTTATTTACATTTAGATTTTTCTGTTTTTCTTGATTTCGTAACACCATATACACACTGGGTGAAAAATACCCGAAGAGAAAGTTTCGAAGTGCGTCCTTCGGCAGTTTTCGAGACACTGAAGCTGGTAAGGCAGCTCTGCGTAGTACTGGCCCATAACTTTTTCTCCACCTGGGTATAGACCCATACTTCTTCTTGTTTCGGAATAACAGATCTTGCGAAATCGCGCCGGGTTAGCGTAACCCAGTGTGTATACCAAGGGTTAAGTACGCCAGTCATCGTAGTATGAGAACGTTTTTTTCAGGTAATATTAGCGAAAATGCTCATTACTTTTATAAAAGAAAATATAACGTTTTTTGTTCAAAATGTGAAAAGCATAAAAATTCTCTCAGAACTTATATAAAAAAAAAATATTAGGAATTAAGTATGTTTGTAAATTATTTAATTATCTCACGAAATATACTAAAAAAATTTCAACTATTGGTTTAAAACTACTATTGGTTTAAAACATTTTAGCCTTAGTGATTATATATATTTGAATTCTCACAGGTTTTGTATTCCAAGTTCCACGTTAGGCAAAAAACAGTAAAAGTGTTCACAATTTTCGTTATAAGTTGAAAAAATGTCACAGAAATTTACCATTAAAATCAGCCTAAGCAGATTGAAAACTTATCAATATTTCGAAATACATTAATAATTCACGAATATACTGCCACTTTCTAGGAATAACAATCATTTTTGTAAAACACAGGAAGTCGCGTAAAATAAAGAAATAAGTAGATCTGACACAGTTTTCCAGACAGACAAATGTACTCATTGAGCTTTTTCAAGTAGCTTTAAGTTATTCAAAAATAATGTGAACAATTGTTTTATCATTTAAAACATTCTTAGTTTTCAAAACTCCTTCAATTGAACGTCATCTAATGAGAAAAGAAAAAACGATTATAGAATACACATATATATATATAATTTAAAAAAAAGTTAAACAACCACCGCAGGGTACCACTAAGAGCAACTGCCATCTGGAAAAAATGTCAATGGCCCCCAGTAGAACCGCGGTAAAATACACCTATGGCCGCGTCTCACATCCGTGAGATGGGTGGTCACAGGGCACGACGAAATCACAACGACAGGCCGGCGAAACCCTCGTGTGTCTTGAGGACACGAAGCGACCCAAGGATGACAGCTTTCTGCATCCATCTCGCAAGAGCCTTGGCATATTTTTGGCACGCGGGTATGGCTTTAAGGTTACGAACTAGCGATAATTTCACACCTCCGAGAGCACCTATCACAAGAACAATTACTCGTACCGAATATTTTGGGTACAGTCGACGCAGCTCTCTTTTAAGGTCTTGATATCTCTCCTCTTTTTCTTTCTCCTTTGCAGTGATGTTGTATTCGGATGGAGCCGAGAATTCGATCACGAATATAGTTCGTTTCTCGAAGTCTTGGAGAACAATGTCAGGCCTCGAGTGTGCAACGGAGACTGCTGCCCGAAAATCGTAGTTCCAGAAAATCTGGCACTTCTCGTTTCGGACAATTGACTCTATATCCCCTGGAGCGTTCGGCAGGGCAGGGTCGCGACCAACACCGTAAGAGCGACAAAGGTGGTAATAAAGTACTCTTAGGGCCGCATTATGTCTATAGATATACGTTGTTCCTGCGTGGGTCGGACACCCCGATAGTATATGTTCTAGGTACTCAGCGTGTGCATGACACGCTCTGCACCTATCACTGGGAACTTCTTGACATAAAATGCGGGCGCGGTATGCTAAGGTGGAAATTACACCGTCCTGGCATGCGAAAATAAAGCCCTCTGTACCTGAATTGAGCCCTGATGATTTGAGGAAAGCAAAAGTTTGCTCCTTCGACAAGGACTGTTTTTCTACATTTCTGTGAAAGTTTCCGTGCATTTGCTTGTCGAGTAGCTCTTGGTGAAATTTTCCAACCTCTGCTTTCTTTACTTCGGCTTTTAGACGTGAAGCATCTAGATGGAGTAATGCACTTTCCTCACTTCTGATGTTAAAATTCAGGCCAAGGGTCTCAGCAGCTTGCTCCGCGGCTTTGTAAAGGAACGCCCCTTCGCCAATCATCTCGTGGTTTCTGACCATCTTTAGGAGAGGATCTCTGCCATTCGCAACGATGTAAGCTGTACTCAAAACAATTCGGTTATGAAGACACTGGAGATTCACAAGTCCGCGTCCGCCTTGCTGGCGTGAAATGTATAATCGCGGAACTGACGAATTGATATGCAAGCTTTTATGCATATGCATGATCTTACGCGTGGTGACATCAAGGGCCTTAAGCTCGTTCTTCGTCCATTGAAACACCCCAAACGAGTAGAGTAGAACCGGGACGGCAAGCATGTTAGTCGCAGATACCTTGTTCAACGCCGACAGATTGGAAGACCAAATCTGTCGAAGAAGATGCTTGTATCTGCTTCGGAGAGACTCCTTCACTGATGTTACGTCCTGAATGCGGCTTTGAGGCACGCCCAGGTATGTATATGTCTCTCCAGTGTTAAGATGTCTAATAACACTTATATCCACAAGCTCAGGGTCCTTGGGAACGCCAGTAATCTTTCCTTTCTTCAAATGAATTTTGGCACACTTGTCCAAACCGAAGTCCATCCCAATCTCTCCTGTGTAGTTCTTGACGATATTTATAGCAGTTTGAAGTTTGCTTTTACCAGCGGCATAGATCTTCAGGTCATCCACATAAAATACATGAGTGACCTTATGCTCACGCTGATTAGTGTTGCCACAGAGGTATCCAGGAGAATTTCGTAGTGCGAGAGATAGAGGCAGAAGTGTGATGCAAAAAAGCAAAGGGCTCAAGGTATCACCTTGAAAGAAGCCCCTCTGGAAGGTGACCTTGTTCGTCATCAGACGATGATTCCTAGATGAGATGGTAAATCTAGTTTTCCAAAGAGGCATCAATCTCTCTATGCATCTCACTATGTGTGGATTTACCTTCAAGCTTTCCAACAGACAGATGATAAGTCTATGAGAGGTTGAATCGAAAGCTTTCCGGTAGTCAATCCAGGCCATTAACAGGACGCGCTGATGGACGGCAGCGTCTTTACAGACACACCTGTCAATTAGCACGTTCTCTCGACAGCCTGCTACACCTTTTTTTGAGCCTTGTTGTTCGTACATCTCTCGCTATACAGGCTTAATTCGTCGAACGATCCTGTTGTTTAGGACAGCTGTAAAGATCTTATACAGTAAATTAAACAAGTTATTGGCCTGTAATTCTCTGGTCTGGACAAGTTGCCTTTTTTCGGTAGGAGTATAGTGCGTCCTAACACCAGCCCGAGGGGTACATAACTTCGAATTCTGGTGTACACCGATTGCATGATTGCAAGTGATTGCAAGTGATTGTGAGTGATTGCAAGTGATTGCAAGTGTTTGAAAGTGGTTGCACGTGAATGCAGTGAATTCAGATGATTGCCATTGAATGCAAGTGAATGCAGTGATTTCCAGTGATTGCAGTGATTGAACGGTAAATCCCGAGTGATTGCAGTCATTGCACGATGAATTGTGATTGATTGCAATTATTTCTTGGTGAATTACGAGAGATTTTGGGTGATTTAAGGCAAAGGAAGAGTAATTTCAATTTAATTCTCAGCTTTTTCAAATGAACATAATTCAATTTAAAATCATTGCATTAAAAAAAGCAATTGTAATCAGTTTTTAAAGTACTGCTAGTAGGGCCAGAATGTTAAAAAACTAGAAAACTTCAGTTGGCTTGAAGCTTGATAACTCGAAATTGCTAAAATCGTACGACGAAATTTTTTGAGATCTACTTTCTAGACGATATTAGATATAGTTCAACATCAAGTAATCAAAAATGCAATTTTTAAAAAGCATTTTCACCCCCCCCCCCCCCAGGAGTAGGGGGGAAACGGTATTGAAATCACTTTGGAATCACTTGGAATCACCGGGAAAACCCTGGCAATCACTAACAACCACTTGCAATTACTCACAATCACTCACAATCACTCACAATCACTTTCAATCACTTACAATCACTTGCAATCACTCTGCAATCATCTGAATTCACCCTGCAATCACGTGAAATCAAGTGCAATCACACTGCAATCACCCGAATTCACCTTGCAATCACGTAAAATCAAGTTCGATCACTTTGCAATCACCTGAATTCACACTGCAATCAAGTGCAATCATTTTGCAATCAACTACATTTTCTCACAGAAAGGAAGAAATTTAAGTTTTAAATTTGTACTTATCAAAATCGATTAAAAGTTTTTATATTATGCATATATATTACGAATTGTCCGAATTTAATGCAAGAAATTGCGAGGAATTAGAAGAATAAAGTATCGTCCCATGCAATTGTTATTATTTATTGGCGACAATTAGGCATTTCATGTTGTGACGTCAGCTGGCAAGATGTCTGCACGTCGATGGCCAATCAATAATAACAATTGCACGGGTCCTTTATTTTTCTAATTCCTCGCAATTTCTTGCATTAAATTTGGACAATTCTCAATATATATGCATAATATACAAACTTTTAATTGATTTTGATCAGTAAAAATTTCAAACGTAAATTTCTTCCTTTTTGTAAGAAAATGTATTTGATTGCAAAATGATTGCACTTGAATGCAGGGTGAATTCAGGTGATTGCAGAGTGATTGAACTTGATTTGACGTGATTGCAAGGTGAATTCGGGTGATTGCAGCGTGATTGCACCTGATTTCACGTGATTGCAGGGTGAATTCAGATGATTGTACAGTGATTGCAAGTGTTTGTAAGTGATTGCAAGTGATTGTGAGTGATTGCAAGTGGTTGTTAGTGATTGCAAGTGATTTCACGGTGATTTCAAGTGATTGCAAAGTGATTGCAATAACGTTGCACACCGATTGCAGGAGTTATGTACCCCTCGGGATAGAGGGTCCTTGTACCAAGGGTTTCTGCTGAATATGGTTACAATAATTAATAAGCAGTCGCGGACAATTGTCCAGGGATGGTCCCGAAGGAATAACCCCCAAGCGAAGGCGTGAGAACCGTGCCGAAAGCTGAATGTCACCGGGGTGAGGTGTCTCTAACGGTGATTCTGGGAAATCGGCGACTCTCAGAGTATACAGCCTTATCCTTGCATGCGGGGCTCTACAAGGATGGACGAATCCTTTCCCTAGTTGCTCATGGGAACAACAATGACAACACAAAACATAATTGTAGTAAGTGCGGTTCAAAACAATCGAACGCGCAGGGCTCCCGACAATGGGTCGGACAACAATGCCGACTACCCTACAGTTGGGGGAGCCAATCAAGACGGAGTCAATGCGATTGACCGGCGGAATCTTGTTACTTTTAAGTGGACGGATCAACTCAATGACGGCCTGCTGGAGTGTTACGATGCCAGTATTGTCCCTGAACGAGAAGGTTACATAGCACGACTGCATGCTCTGCGGTGCGAGAAACACCCAGAGCTCTCAGACTTTTCGCAACAACGTCTGCGAAACCATGCCGAGAACCTCCGAGAGAGGCGACACTGAGACCAACCGCGAACAGGCATCCAATAGCGGAAGAACGATGCTTCAGGACCCGGAGAAACATCAACATTCAGGTTT
>CAKNXH010057279.1:0-10579 GCA_932178445.1 Andricus quercusramuli
TAGTTTAAAAACTATTGAGCGTACAACATTTTGCCATTGTGATTTGTTGTTTGGTTTTTTACAAGGAATCTGCATATACAAGGTGTATGATGAAGTGTGAATCACCCTGTATATATAGTTAAAAGTCTGTCTTAAGGACAACCGCAGGATTTCGCCGGGAGCGGGTGCTAATCAAAATTGCACCCGCTCCCAGCGAAATCGCGGTAAAAATTTCAGCTGTAACCATGTCTCACGGCCGTGAGATGGGTGGTTACAGTCTGCGCGAATTCAATAGGACGATCCGGCGAAAGTCTCGTGCACCCTGAGGACACGGAGCAACCCAAGGACGACAGCCTTCTGCATTTTCCCCGCAAGTAGTGTCTCAGCATGTGCTGGTGCCGAAAATTCGATAACGAACATGGTTCGTTTCTCGAAGTCAAGGAGAACTATGTCAGGCCTCGAGGGCGCAACAGAAACAATTGTGGAGAATATGAAGTTCCAGTATATGCAGCAATTCTCATTTTCGACAATTGGCTCTATTTCTTCAGGAGCGTTTAGCGGAAACGTATTTGGGCTAATGCCGTAAGAGTGCCAGAGATGGTAATAAAGCACTCTTAGTGCCGCATTGTGCCTTTGGATGTAGGTCGTTCCCGCATGAGTTGGACAACTAGACAGTATGTGTCCTAGATGCTGGGGTGTGCACGACACGCTCTGCAGCTGTCATTTGCAGCTATATCATATATATATATATATATATATATATTATTTTAAAAAAAGGTTAAAAAACCACCGCAGGGTCCCACTCAGAGAAACTGCCATCTAAAAAATGTCAACAGCCCCCAGTAGAACCGCGGTAAGTAACACTTATGGCCACGTCTCACAACCGTGAGATGGGTAGTTACAGGGCACGACGAAATCACAACGACAGGCGGGCGAAATCCTCGTGTGTCTTGAGGACACGAAGCGACCAAAGGATGACAGCTTTCTGCATCCATCTCGCAAGTGCCTTGTCATATTTTTGGCGTCCTAACACCAGCCACTGCGGAATAGGCGTTTCCGTCTTTAAATATGAGGTGAATATGCGGGCCAAATGTTGGTGTGTAAAAAGTAAACTTCTTCCGCCAGAACTTCTTGATACAATCTAGTCCAGCAGCGGAAAAGTTCTTCTTGCCTCTAATTGCTTTTTACACCTCTTAATAGTGATTGATGGACATTCTTCCTCAGACGTTATGAGGTTGTCACAAAATTCCTTGAAGCTGATGATATTCTTAGCATCTTCTTTCAACCCAGTGTACAGAAACAGGGAGATTGCCGAAGAGGTGCGATGGGTCAGCGTGAAACTGCTGATTCTCCCTGATCCATCTCTCCCTCTTCTGTATTCTCCTCCTTGCGTCCGATAACAGCCGTATTATGACAACAATATGCTGCTTGATTGTCAGCAGCTTTGACTTTGTTTAGTGTCTAATTATAGATCCTCAGTTCTTAAGCGAACTTTCAAACCCTTTCCGTGAACTGTCTTGCCCGTCCAATCTTTTTGTTCAGTGGATGTAAGCGTCTTTCGGTCTTTTGATCCATCGACGGTTTTAGCCCTCGATTTGAATCTGTCAAAGCTCTCGCAGCACCGTAAACTGAACAAGTGATGGTCCAGAGGTCGGACTCCTCCGAGATATCCTCATGAAGGGAGGTATCCATTTCACTCAGATCTTGGGGCTTAGGAAGGACGTGGATGACAATGTTCCTCCTTGTCCTGGAATCGTGATCATCCCTCAGCCTTCCGAACAGAGATAATTCTGGAATCGTAGCAGTTTAGGTGATCGGCACTGTTTGCCGACCCATTGTCGGTTGCTGTGTGCATTGGATCGTTTTTAACCGCATACACAACTTTTTGGTGGTTTGGTGGTTTCATTGTTGATCCCACGAACATCAAGGGAAATGGTTCGTACGTCATTGTGGAGCCCTGCAAGCAAAGATGAGGCTGGATACTATGAGAGGTCGCCTAGTATCCCAGAGTCACCGTTCGAGATACCTCGCCCAGGTGTCATTCAGCTTTGGGCAAGGTTGTTAAGCCTCCGCTTGGGGAGTAATTCGTTCGGGACCATCCCTGGACAATTGTCCGCTACTGCTTATTAATTACTGTGAGATACAAAATATATAGTGTGAAGAGGTTTTTGGAAAACTCGGAAAGATTTCAGACAACTTTCCGGGGTTTCACCGAAGCCGTACGTAACCTCCGAAGACGAGAAAAGGACGGCTTGAATGAATTGAGCAAAAGTAAACTTACCATCTAGCCAAGATCCGAGTCTAGGACAGCGACTAGACTAAGGCATTCATCCATTGTTTTCGACCATTTATTTTCATTTATCCATTTATCCATTATAAATAATTAGGATTAGGTAATATCTGACAAAATATGTAGGGGGTCGGTGTCGGGGCTGAACTCTAATTTGACAGCTCGTAAACATTGAGCAGACGGCACAGAGCATCGACAGCCGACCAGAAACCAAAGAAGAAGGACGACAGGAGGGCACGCAATCGACAAGACGCAGCAGTCCCACGCATGCCAAGAGAGTTCGCGCTGCACTCGTTGCCAGGGTACCCAGCGAGCAGTAGCTTGGTGGCGGCCATTACGCACCATTGGCCATTGAAGCAGAACGAGAGGATGGGACACAACCGACACGACGCAGTGGTTCGACGCATGTCATGAGAGCTCGCGCTGCACCCCTTGCCATGGTAACCAACAAGCGGTAACTGGGTGGCAGCCATTACGTACCAGTAGCCAAGAGGGTTCACACCCCACACAGGCCAGAGACAACCGGCACCGAAGCGAGATTCCGCTACGGACCACGACAGGCAGCACGAAACAATCACTATCTCAACAGGCGGCTATCACATAAGCGGCCATGTTGATGTAACCAGAAGGCGGCCATTTTCCAAGCGGCCAGAAGGCGGCCATTCTGGAAACAACCAGAACACGGCCATGTTATAACCAGCGTTCTGACAGCCAATGAGGAATCGCACTAGACCGTGAGGCGTACCAATCAGCGGCCGGGAAAGGAGAACGGAGTGCGCCTGGAAGAAAGGAATGGGAGGAAGACCGAGCAGACGGAAGACCTGTCACTCTGGTACTTGGCTCGACGGACTCCGGTGTGACCGGAAAACGAAAGGAGATTGATCATTTCGGAAAGACGGTTAGAACTAAGAAAGATTACTCAGATTATTAGCCGCGAAGTACCATGTGAAGTGTCTTTTTTTGTGAAAAACCGTCCGGGACCTCCTCGACGCTCCAAAAGGAGGGACACGCTCGACTCAAAGACCCGACCTTTAGAAAAGTTGAGTCGAGGATCTCTCGTGATCCTGGAGCGTGGGCACGTGGCAATGGACACCGGCCGGCGTCGTGCATAGCGCTGGTGGCCATCTTAGATTGCGGTGGGTTTCGCTGGGGTTTGTTCGTGATTTCTGTCGGCCAAAGTCTAACCTCGTAATCATTAGATAAAAGCGAAATGTTTTAGTAGACTTGGAATAGGTTTCGAGTAGCTTTTGGGGAGACGCGCACAAGCGCTTAGTGGATTCAATTTATCATATTTTTAGGTTATGTTGTATCAAATCATGTTTAGAGCTTTATAAAACTAAGTGGCCATTCTAATCATTGTAAAGTTAAATGCATCTAAGATCATTTCTCTCTCTCTCTCGCTCCTGAGTTCCCACTCCCGCTCTCATGTTTGTGAAGTGAGCTGACCGACCTGCCAGTCCCGACGTAACCGGATCCTACGGGGCTTGGATAGGGTTATCCCTATTTGGCGCCTTTAAAGAAGAAGAAAGAAAGGGCTTCTTGGGTTGTTAGTGTGGCGCACGAATTCGGCCAATCCCGGTAATTGTATTGGCAGGTAAGTGGTAGCCAATTTATAACCAAGTTTCCTGCCTGGGCCACCCCCTGGCCTGGACGTAGTTTACAGTGATGCACACGAGGAACTTGGAATATTTGCTTATAATATATACAGGGTGTCCACGCCAGGGCTTACCAAAAAGTATGCATACCGATATACACGCCCACAAGAATAGCATTATCGTGTAAGACGGGTTGTATAATTTTCGGTAGGCCCTGGCGAGGACACCCTGTATATATATTATATTCTCTAATCGAATTCAAAATTGGACAAAGTGTAGTCCTGCTAGGTAGTGCTTAAGAGAAAGAACATTTTTCGATTGGATAAAAATTGACTGAGGTGGGGGAGGGGGAATTTTTGAATTGTGTGCTGATAGTCCCTGATTCGTGTGTACGAAACTGCTTTCATATGGATTAAACAAAATTTGTCCCCATACGTTTTTGATAGATTTTGTATGATCTATCGAATGGTTATAACCATTTTTTCAAAAATTAAAAAAATAAGCCCAAAATATTTTTTTTTTGTTTTCGAAAAATTAAATAAAGAGTAATGCGGTGCATCGACGGCACTCGAGACAGCTGGGACGCTCACCCAGCGGAACTTCTTTGGAGTAATTTCTCTTGTCAATTATGAATATATGTTGTTCATGGAATTGCTCTCTGCATTTGACAGGGTTGAGACTGTCATTATAATATTTTAACGCCTGCATTACAGTCCCTGTAGGGATGTGATACTAAGGAAGTAAATTTAAGTGTATTTTGCAAACATAATCTATTGTAAGTAAAAAAACTGTTATTATGGGTATTTATCTATTGCCTTAAGCTTATTTGAAAGTTATTTTGAAGCTTATTTCTTTGCTTCATTCTTTCTTCTAATTTCGAATTTCTTAACTTTTCTATTCACTTTGAAAGGTGACTTTTTTGATTTTTTCGTTGCCTTTGATTCCTTCGAAGATTTCTTTTGCTACTGAAAAAGGCAACCATTTCTTTACAATTCTTTTTCGCCCACTCAAACAACACTTTGGCAGTCAGTATATGGAGTTTCGCAGAAGGTTGCAGGCTGGCCCGAGCAGCTCTTCTTCTTATATTCTCTCCTATGCCATTGCAAGCTCCTTTGCAATGGGCAGTAGCATGAAAATGCCATTCTGCTGCGATACCAAAAGGGAGCTGGACGTTTAAGCGCCGCCGTTTAGGCGCGACTTTTTGGATGCCACTATTTGGACGCGGGACGTTTAGACGCGGGACACTTACGCGCAGGACCTTTAGGAGCGAGGACGGTTAGCCGCCAGGTCGTTCAGGCGCAAAATCGTTTAGCCACCAACTCAACTTTAAAAAGATGTAACAAAAAGGTGTTTTTCGGAATATTATTCTCACATAGTATGCGATTATTTTGCACATAAGAAAATTATCGTGGGAACCCTTTTTTCAAAATTAAAAAGATTATCATGGTATTATTATTATGGTATATATAAAAAAGATTATCAACAAGAAAAAAAATGTGTAATAACAAAATTTTTTTACTCAGGAATGGTTAAAAATATTCCACAACATTTTATGTCACATTATAACTATAATGGGAAATGTTTTTTCGTTTAAAAGTACCTTTATGTCAACTTAAAATGGTATACAATAAATATCATCTAACTTCAAGGACCTGTTTTTACGCTGCCCTTAATCCATCAATAAATATCCAAATAAATTTCAAAACTTCTAAATTTCGAAACTTAAAATAATGTTTTCATCTTATAAGAGTTTGGTACAATTTTTTGTTTGAAACTGGCAAGCAAATGCCCTCGAAGATTCCACATAGATAAACATGAAAAATTGTTCCAAATTAAATTAAAATAAAGTTATATTATTATAGAAGATATTAAGTAAATCGAGGAATACATATAAATCTTATATAATCAGATGAAATTTGGAGCGTTTATTATTTTCACCGCTAATATCTTGAAATTGGCCGAATTTTTTTAGCACTTTATAATACTTTAAAAATCGGGTTTTTATAAGAGAACTTGAAGAAGAGTAAGGAAGCTATGGTAATGCATAATATTTGAGAAACGGTTTTTTATAGTTAAACTTTTTTCATTAACGTGATTCAAAATTGATGCAAAAACGGTAAAGATGCCTTAATTCAAGGAAAATCGATTCACCTATGATATTAACATACTTTATTGAAGAGTGAGGAAGTTATGTTCATTTATAACATCCCAAAATCTCTTTCAAACAGAAAAACTTTTTTTATAGAAAAGACTGTTTGATCATAAATTTTCAAATAAAATAATTCTGACAATTTTTGTAGAAAAAATTATAAAGCTGGGAAACGGATAGGGTGCGACAGAACTCATCAAAAAATTACGATTTCAAATAAAAAAAAATTTATTTGTCTGATTTGTCATTGTATTTAAAAAAATTTTGTATTTTAAAAATCTAACGGAAAGCAAAGTGCTCGTGAAATGAGCACCATATAATTATAAATACAGAGTGGAAACACTCGAGATCGAACCCACAGCTACTTTTGTTTTGAACTGGGAAACAAATGGCCTCGAAGTTTTCACATAAATAAAAAATTGTATCAAATTATTATAAGATTTATATTAATGCATCGACTTAAAATGAAATATAACGTCAATATTACGTTTTCGAAACTCTAAATATTTTAATTTCGAAAAAAACATCTTTTTCAAACTCACACATGCAAATTATAATATTATAATACATATTGAATAAATCTATGAGTCAATGTAAATCTTATAAGAGTTTGATACAATTTTTTATTTGAAACTTCGAACCCCGAAGAGCTTCAAAGTTTTCCTCTTAAATAAAAGTTAGCAAAATGCTTAAGAGATGGCTCTTGAAATATATACAAATTTACGTTTATTATACCTACCTCACTCGTAGAACTGCACGTGTGCCTTACATCAACCATTTATACGATCACACCTCAATCGTCTCAGTAAGCCTCAATTGTCTCAGTAAGCCAATTAGCCATCAAAAGCCTCCACTCTGACCTAAACGACCAGTACCAGTTAGCCATGACCCACTCCGCCATCAGCGGCCAATGATAAGTCGGTGCGGGATAACATAAAACAGTGAACTGTGAAGATTCAATTTATTTGATCTAAAGCCGTTTCGCCTACCTAGCGGCTAAACGTCCTGGCAGCTAAGCGTCCCGCGCCTAAAATGCGCATTGCCTAAATATCCCGCGTCTAAACGGCGGCATCCAAATGGCCGCGCCTAAACGTCACGTACCCCACCGAAATCTTCTTCGTGAGTTTGAAGATTGGCAAAACTGTTTTTATTTTTAAAATGTTGCCCTGCACCGCCTGTGAAATAATTTACCTTTTTCGGAACATGATTAGTTTTAACATAATCTAGACTGATTTTTTGGCATTCATAAACGGCAACGGTGTCATGAGACAAGTTATCTGAAATTATAACCATGCTTTTGTGCTTTAATTCTTCATCTTCGCGACAGTAAATAACTATTGTGAAGATAGTAGCATGGTCATTATTCCAGTGAAACGCTTGCACTGCGTTTTGAATGACGAAAGCATAGTTTTCAGCTGAATCAAATGTGATAATAAACTCAACTGATCGTAGTTTTTCTTTCAGATTCTTCAAGAAAATTGTCTGTCCTTTTGTAACGAAATCATGGGTATTCAGTTTTAGTATTCGTTCACAAAGATCTTCAAAAAAACTCATCAAACTTTTTAACAAGAGTTTCCCGAGTACATCTGTCTATAACCAAACATCGAACCTAATCTCTCTAATATTTAACTGATCAAGAACGGTTAGTCAACTATCCTTAAGAGCTGTTGTACCTGGGCAGGATTCGCACTCTATTAAATAACAAAAAGTCGTTGGTACAAAGCAAATTCCCTCGTGAAAAGAAATAACAACTTAAGATCACTTTAAGACCAATTTCAAACAACGTTTGGTCTTTTTCTGGTCTGTACCCTTCAGCCTATACCTGCATCATTTTTAGGGCATTGAAATATAGACATCACTCTCTCTCTCTAGAATAAGGATAGCTGTCAGTATCAACAGGACTGTGGTCTTCTGGGGACCAGAAAATATCAGTTTAAGATGACTTTAAGACAGGCCTATACCTTTCCGCATCATTTTCACATTTTCATGGTAAGTGCAAACACAAACTGTATGAGTGCCACTGCTTCCTGCTAAAACACAATGAGCTGATCTGAGCTTAGTGAATTCTGTGAAACATTTTTTAATTTCTGGGTAATCCGACACAAATTGAGCATACAGCTCATTGAGATTGAAAAGCAATATCTTTTTCTGAATGTGTTCACGACTTCCGTCAGATTTTTTTTACAGAAACAAAGCCTTTCATTCCTTGCATTAAATGACTATTTTCATCACGTTGATAAAAATTCGTAACAAAAGCTTTAGTTAACGTAAAACTCCTCCTTTACGTTACTTTTTACCAAAACGTTTAACACACCTATCAGCCCACACTTTCTTAAGCTTCTCCATCTCAGAGGAGATTGTGAAAGAAGATCCAAGTTCTAATTGCAAATTAGAAATTTAAGAATATTCGCATAACTCTATGCATCAGAACAAACAGCAAATTCGAAAAAATTGGAATCACAAATTTAAAACAAGAACTTTAAAAATATTTTCAAATATAAGAAACATAAATTATAATCAAACAGAATCACTAATTATTCATACAAACCTGCATCAAAAGCATTATTTTCGAGGAATCCTCAAATAAAATATTCGGCCTCCAGCAACGGCTATTATGCACATGAAACTTGTTCTCGTATGTGAGAGAAGCTCTCGTTGGCCATCTAGTGGCGTAATTTGGAACTATTCGTGTATTGGCGTTTCATTTTAAAAGTATAAAGTGTCACTGTTTTACTATAAGTATTCTTTTTTATTTAAAAAATTCCAAAATCCAAATTTTCGTAAACCAGTATTATGTATAATATTCTGAATGATTTTATAGATTTCCTTATAAAGAACATTTAAAGTTCTGCAAACAACGAATAATCATAATTGACACGATAAATTAGTCTTAAGAAGTTCCGCCGAGCGAGCGTCCCAGCGGTCTCGAGCTCCGTGGGTGCATCGCAGTACTCCTTATTTAATTTCTCAAAAACAAAAAAGAACGACATTTTGTACTTCGAGGTTTCGAAAGATAAAATCTTGATCTTTATTTTGAGACAAAAAAATGGGTCGAAATTAAAAAAAAAAAAATCCAAAATATTTTTGATTTTGAAAAATGGGGTTAAATTTTGATTTGTGGAAAAATGTTTGTAACCATTCGATAGACCATTAAAAAATATATTAAAAACATACAGAACCAAATTTTGTTCAATGCATACAAAACCAGTTTAGTACATTTGAAATAGACTACCAGCACAAAATCCAAAAATTCCCCCTCCCCCACCTCGGTCAATTTTTATCCAATCGAAACTTTTTTTTCCTTCAAAGTACTACCTAGTAGGACTACACTTTGACCCAGTTTAAGTTCGATCAGAGAAAGTCATTTTTCAGGGTGGTTACACTTGAGAAATTTAAGCAATCGCCGCAGGGTCCCACTGACAGCACCTGCCGTCTATGAAAATGACACCGGATCCTAGTAGAACCGATGCAAGTCACATCTATGCCTATCACACTTATATGCATGTGTGTGACGTGGGACAAAAAAACTACTCTTAGGACCGAAAAATCGATTTCCCGGTTTTATTGATTCTGAACAATGAAGATTTTCCCCATCGAATAAAACAATCCACATAGGTCCACGATCAAAATTGAATTTTCTGGAGCTCAAAGATGGGAAGTGATTTTATTCGCATCGTTCTCGACTTACGCGTCGTGTCTGTTCCATGTCTCGAAGTTTAGTGAGGTTAATCACTAGGGTGGCTCAAGAACACTTTTTTTTCATAGAGGGAAATGACCCCCCCACCCCCCATTTGGTTCCAAATCCGAAAAAAGAAAATCCCTAATTTTCGTTTTTTCGATTTCAACTGCTACCGGTTTGGACTTGAAGTTCGCCATGTAAAATGCATGGGGGAAAAATCAGGGAGGCTTGTAGATAATTATCCAACGAAGAATTTCATGCGTCAAGGCAGGTGCGGAATTCTGAATCTCCAATGTCTTCATAACCGAATTGTTCAAAGTACAGCTTACATCGTTCCAAATGGTAGAGATCCTTTCCTAAAAATGGTCAGAAATCACGAGATGCTTGGCAAAGGAGCGTTCCTTCATAAAGCCGCGGAGCAGGCAGCCGAGACCCTTGGCCTGAATTTTAATATCAGAAGTTAGGAAAGGGCATTACTCCATCTAGATGCTTCACTTCTAATAGCCAAATTGAAGGAAGCAGAGGTTAAAAAAGTCCACCAACAGCTAATCAAAAAGAAAATGCACGGAAACTTTCACAGAAATTTAGAAAAGTAGTCCTTCTCGAAGGAGCAAACTTTTGCTTTCCTTAGATCATCAGGGTACAGAGGGTTTTATTTTCGCATACGCAGTGTACCTGGAACACATACTATCCAGATGTTCCACTCAAGCGGGAACGACGTATCTTGACAGTCATAATGCGGCCCTGAGAGTGCTTTATTACCATCATTGTCGCTCTTACGGTGTTGGCCGCGACCGTGCCCTGCCGAACACTCCGAGGGAGATAGAGTCAATTGCGGGCGCGCATCTACAATAGTGGCGAAAGCGGCGATCGCCCCCCCCCCCCCA
>CAKNXH010057279.1:10679-30846 GCA_932178445.1 Andricus quercusramuli
GCGGCGATCGCCCCCCCCCCCCCCCAGGTTTTTCGAACTTATCTTCATTTTTTTCTTCTTCGTGCTTCGTGTCCTCAAGACACACAAGGGTTTCGCCGGCCTGTCATCGTGATTTCATCGTGCCCTGTGACCACCCATCTGACGGTCGTGAAACGTGGCCATAGGAATGATTTACCGCGGTTCTTCTGCGAGTCGTTGTCATTTTTAGATGGCAGTTGTTCCCAATGGGACCCTGCGGTTGTTGTTTAACCCTTTTTTTAAATATATATATATATATATATATATATATATATAATAAGTTGTTTAGTAACGTTTTCATATTAAGATACAAGTTTATGATTTCATGTGAAATATGTTAATAAAATACATTTTCAAAAGAATCAAAATATGGTCTCATTTCATGCAACATGCCATTTATTTTACGGATTATTCAAAATATATTACCTTCTTCACTGTGTGCTATTACGACACCTAACTCATTTTCCGCCGTACTAAGTTGATAAGTGTGAGCTTCCGTCATTGGTAACTAATTAATATATAGGAAATTTAAAAACCATGTTTCTAATCCAGTAAATCTATATGTTCACATTAGGCTAAACCCCCAAAAAATGCAATCTTAGTCAATCACATCCAACTAATTACCCTTAGAATTTATGTAATTGGCTGAAATGCCTGGTGAAACAATGGGGAACGCAGAAGTAGGCAAATAACTGCCAACACGTGTTGGCACCTTGTCCTACTAATCGTATTCCATTTAGTGAAGAAATAATACCATAATTATAACGGAATAATCTCTATAATCTTTTATTTAAAAAAGTTAAAACCGCGGTTCTGGATTTTCCACTAGGGATTTTTCACTAAGGGGATTTTCCACTAAGAATTTTCCACTAGGTGACACTGTATACGCACACCACGAGTTAGTGAAGAAATGGAAGGAAAATTTGAATAGAAATGAATAAATCTAGCTAAACCACATTTTAATCACTTTGGGAAAAAGTAGTTAGAAAATGGAAAAAGACATAGGACTTAGATCTGGAAATATTAACGTTACAGAAATAACAGAGACAATCCCAGCCAGAAAAATATAATTTGGGGAAGAAATAAAAGCAGATGAAAATAACTAAAGGAGAGAAAGAAGTAGGAACTTTGTAGAAACAAATGAAAGTTATTTGAAACAAAATCAGATTAATCCCGGAATTAATAATACTCATACAAATGACAGCTGGTTGAAGCAACCACAGTTTATTGACAGATCCTTAGGTATGTTGGCAAAAATGGAGCGACCTCTTGGTAGAGGAAATAACGTCTGACAAATAAATTTCACAACCCCTGAAAGAATAAGACGTGTGAGGTTCTACTCCTCGTATCCACAAGCGATCCTTTTGCCGCGAGGCTCACAATTTGGCCTTTCCTCATTTAGAATCCCAAATAATAATACATTAGGGCAGGCCCCTTCAGCGAGGGGAAATTTCATGATTTTTACTCACAAACCACATGTTTCCTCTCCTCTTGGAGAAAACATTCACGAAGGACCGAGGCTCGGCTGAGGTCCAACTAATTTTCATCTATATTTTTCTTTTCTTATATAAATTCACACTCTCATGGGAAACACATGAAGAGAAAGAGTCACTCTTGTTAATTATTTTGGGCTTTTCCTTTTTTCGATCACCGAGGTTTGAAGTGGGAGGAGAGATGGAAGGAGGAGTGGATTAACCTGGAGAGAAACTCACCATCATGGGTTAGCTGGATGGACGAGGAAGCAAGGCGGGTTTAAGTTGCACAGACAGAGGCACGATAGAGGGTTGCTCACCATGCGTGGAATGCTCATCAGATTTCCGCATCCCAAATCCCAAATCCTCTTGGGCATAAGAGTCCCGAAACACCGCTATCCACCCTCCAACCACCATATTACTGCAGCAGCATTCCTTTTTTTGTTTTAGCTGAAGTTCTTGGACTATCTGATTGAGCAGACAATAAAGGTGGGTGGATTTAATTATGAAAGTGATTTAGGTAAATCTTTGTTCTCAAATAGCGCCAGTGGACGCGAAGAAATATTATTAGATTTTCCTCACTCCAAGGCGGAAGTTAAACTCGACTTTTAAAGCTCGGTAAGCAAACTTATAATTTGTTCTCGACCCGGGAGTAGTCCACAGTGTGGAAGGGGTAGGACGAACTGTGAAGGGAGGTGAGAAAGGAAGAGGAAAGGAAAATAACAAGAGGGGGGGGAGGAAGGAAGTGGCAGTAAACGTATGTCGTACGAAGGACGTGGTACGACTATCTCGCTAATGGCCGTGAGGGAAAAAGAGACAAAAACACGGTACAGCGGAAACCGGGCGCAAGTGGGGCCCCGACTAGTTCTGACTAGCGGGACGGGTTTGAGATGGAGTCGGGGTCCTTCCGCTAAGCCAGGTGTCTAATTGCTTCATCCCCTGTGGCAAGTTTTTTCTGGCTAGGGGGCAAAGATAATGTAACCCGCTTAATGTCACCTGTCATGAGGCGGCGCCATGCCGAAAGACCGTCCATTGTAGGGAGGAGGTCCACAGTTCCAAGCACCGGCTTGAATTAACCCTGGAGCTTCCAGGTCGTATGCACGAACAGCGACGCGGGCTAATTGTGCCTCAGCGTCCTGTCGGGCGGCAACCGCCGGTCGTGGTACTCCTTCTTCCTCGTTGATCCTGCGGGAACGTTCCTCCGCGGCGGCGCGACGAGCCTGATGTCCCCTGGCTCTGCGCTCGCGTCTCTCGACAGCACGGCGGGCGCGATATTCCGCTCTTGAGCTGCCGCTCGTTGCTGTGCGGCAATAACCCGTCACTCACGTTCCGCTGGAGGAAGCGAGGCGACCACAGCCCGACGAGCTCGACGTCCGCGAGTCCGGCGATTAAAATTGGAAGATCTGAGCTCCCCTGACATCAAGGGGTTTGGCAGCTCCTTCCAATTCGTACACACTCCGGAACTACACGCGAACTCAGTGAAGATGGGGTTAAACCCCGCGAGTGACGGGGCGGTGTGCGCTAGTTTTCTAACGATGCGCTGAGAGGCCCGCGTTGGCGGGTTGTTCTCGTGCGGCTCGTCAACTGCGCGTCCACGGCCCTAAGAATCACTGAACTTCACAAGCACTGAAATAAACTAGGCACTGGCGAAGAATAATAAAACTACTGAAACGTCACGAAACGATGAAATGCCACGGAACTGGTACGTCAAGGATTTGCACAACCGGGTTGCGATGAGAAATCTAGAAGGCACGATATTATGCTGCGTGGTTAATTTTCTGGAACACCGAACGGTAGAACTCGACTATTAAAGAGAAGAAACAGAAGCTAAGGAAAATTCAAAGAATGAAGGCTGAGAATTAAATTTCAAGACCGTTTATTGCTTGGAAAAACACAGGAAGTAGAGCAGGCAGAGCGGGCGCTGCTGTCTGCTCGAATATCGTAAAACGACTGAGTACAGAGTTCCTGCTCTCTACTCGGGTCCCCGGGCGCGGAGGTCTCGCAAGCGGTGGGAACGGCAGCTGGCCCGCCGATTGGCTGGAAAACGACAACGGAGTCGCAGCCAAGCGGTGAGGATAGCCTGCCTAGCCAACTACTCGAGCCTTCGCGCGCCGGCGGCCATACTAATCTAAAATTACATGAAAAATGGAAAGTTTTAATTAACATTTAAAAATATAAAATATTAATAGGAATTAATGAAATTTTTATAGTTTACTTAAAACTAACTTAACTTTAATTTCCCGCAAACGGGAAGCGGCTAAACCTATTTGAACGATCTTTCGAGATTCAAGGTATTTTAATTGTTTAAACTAATTCAAATTTGTTTATTTTTTCATTTAGACCATATTCTGAAAGATCGTTCAACCTCCCTACAGGACCTGAAAGTATTTACAATTATTAAAACTTATCCTATATGCTGAAAATGGTCCTGGAGAGAAGAAACTTATTTTAATACTTTAATCTTAATTAATTCGATACATGTTTATATGGTTACCCATATAAACATGCATCTAACTATTCTAATCCCTACCAACCCCCCCCGGGGGGGGGGGAGTATTTAATAATTATTTGTGTTGAATAAAATGGTTAACTTGGCACGGATTTTAATTGCGCTCTATTGCTTACTCAAACCTCGATCAAAATTGCCCAGTCCATTAATGCTCTAATCTTAATAATTTTATAAATACAAAGAACCGAGATCAGAAAGATTGCTTATTATTTAGCAATATTTGGGCATTGTTTATTTGTGTAGGCTGAGCTCTCGGGTACGCCAGTGTGCTGGAAAAGGAAAGGAAGATAGAGAGAGAGAAAGAGATAGTGTTCATAGGAGGGAGGGAGCGCGCGTGGGGAAGTAAGAGATAGACACTGGCGTACGTGCCTTGCCCTACCGCAAAGTTTTCGAAAGATTCGAAAACACGACGGTAGCACGGAATTCTTGGGTGTTCAAACCATGGCCGGGAAGCTGTTTCGGCACTCAAGGGACAATAGGCACGAGGGAGAAAATCTGTAGTCGTAAAGTGACTCATTCAAGGATGAAGCAAACTCGTTGTTTAGAACTTCGAGAAATCGTCAATTTGTCACGTAGGACCTTCACTTAAATTACCTACTGGAAATTTGAGTGAAAGATCACGTAGACAAATTGCTTTGATTTTCCGAGGTTCTCATTTACTTCTGACATACAACAAATTGTAAGCCAGACGTAGAATTTATTTATTTTGTTTTGTTTGTAATTTAAATGTGAGCTGGTTTAAACTGTTAAATTTAATATAAAGCACGACGTTTATTTTTATGGAGTAATTATTATGTAAATTCTATGTCATTCTTTCTTATGTACCTCTACGAAATTTCTCGGATCCAACCCTTTTTCGTTTTCTTGATCAAACTTTCATGAATCTACGAACTCTTCCTTTAATAGTTTTAACTAGGGCGGTGAGTCAAAATTCATCGGACATCATGTATTCAAATTTAAAGGATTACTTCACATCAGGTGAGTTCGGTTGATCAGTAAATTATGTGACATTTTTTAACTGTTTCAACCGAAGCTGTATAAAATAATTTTGATGATTAATGTCTGATTAATGTCTGAACTAACAGTTCAGAGGAAACAAAAATAAAACTAGCATACTTAACCTAATACTTCCCAAACTTCTTTAAATAAAGGATACAACTCTTGCTAGAATGATGTCACCTGATCGAAAAGATTTGTACATTTCTATTTTATCCTTTTCTGTTGCTCTAACATCTTCTCTACGTAAAATCCCTCTGTAAGGTCTAGTCAGCACTATGTCTCCTATACATTTTATTGTGCATTTACAAAACCTTTGATTAACAAGAGTTACCACTGCAGTTATTATATCTCCAGGTGCAGGGACAATGCTTTGCTCCATTACGCTATGCACTTCGATTCTATTAATCTAAACCAGAATTTATGATTATAACTACGATAATGTGTTTGTTATATTTTCCATTGTAAACATAAGAATGCAAGTTTACTTACATTTGTGTCTTTCACTATTTTGACAAAACCGGCAAGTTTCGAATAAATGTAACCAAGTTGCTCGTAAGTTCCAGATCCAGGAATGTTTTCTTTGCCGGATAAAAATAATCTTTGCCCTGAAATATGAATAAAGATGAACCTTAAATTTGTCAAGATATTGCAAGATTAAAAAGCATCATAAGACACTTCAATATTAACAACATTTCTTCAGGCGCACAGAGTACAAGTTTCACATAACGAACTACAATTTTTATAATTTTTTTTACGATTATTAGGTTTCTAACTGCAACTGTAACACTGGATAAGAAAAAGTAGTTAAAAGCGAGAGCATTAGCTTCTGGATGTATTACCATGGATGTTGCGGTTATGAACCCTGTAACCTAATTACAAATTGTAGTTGTGCTAGTATCTAGGGAGGTTAACAACTAACAAGTGGACCATTCATCACATCTGATGAGTAATTAATTGTATGACCCGAGTGACTCATGCTCTTTCAGAGTGATCTACTCAAAGTATCCTGGCATTGGGACGTTGAGAATATAACTGTATTTTCAACTGGAAACCGGAATTTCATCGACGAGGAACGTAAATGATTTCAAGGCTTTGTCCCTTACTACAAGGATGAATCTTAATAGTGTAGTCTGAGATGGCTTTTTTGCGAATAAATATGCAGCTACATATTTGGCTTCGGACAGACTGGTCAAAAGTCGAAAGATCATCCGATTTGCATAAAACTGATGTTTCATGTTTTTTTATGTCTCATATATCAACTATGGCATAAAAAAATAGCGGATCCAAAATGATAAACTTTTTTTTTAATTATGGGGCTTGTATTCAATTTTTAAAAGTTTGCGTCCTATGGTGAACTTTAGAGAGCCAGCGGTCATACATCCGCCTAGTATATTATTTATACAGGGTGTGATGAACTTTAGAGATCCAGCGGTCATACATCCGCCTAGTATATTATTTATGCAGGGTGATAGTATATGTGCCATCAACAAGAGTGTGTTCATAAACAAGTTCAGTGCGTATAATTTGAGGCAGCTAGAGCAAGAGTCGGAAAATTATCAATGTCCAGGAAAAGTGCGATCGAAAAACAGTTGGAGCAAGAAAAAGACAAGTTTCGTTCACCTGTAAAGACGAACAGATTGAAGTTGGAGGAAAAGAGCGACAACGGAGTCGCTTTTTTCCTCGGACTTTATTGTGTTCGTCTCTACCGCGAAGCAAAACTTGTCTTTTTCTTCCTTCAACTATTTCGATTTCCATCTATTCGCAAAGGGTTGTCATTCAGTTCTTTAGTATTCACTGAATATTTAGGGAGTGTTTAAATAACTGTACAGAATCGATGAATTGAAGTAAGTTTATGTATCGGTTTGATAAGTTCATGTTTCAATTAATGCAAAAATGTTTCTCTAAACTTGCTTTTGAATTGTTTATTAGTGATAGAATTTCAGAAAATTCACACGATTTTTTTAAATTTGGGAAAACGTCTACGACGCTTCAATAAATATAAATTTGAATAAATAAATGAAATAAAATAAATGAAATTTAAAAAAATAAATAAAATATAAATATTTATAAAATAAATATTCAAGAGATTCCAAAATTGTACGATACTATAAGAAGTTGTACCTTGAAAAAAACCAGTCATTTAAGTAGAAACTTTTATTTAAAAATATACGCTGTCAACTGGCATGTCCAATTGGTTTTCCTTACCGTTTTCCCACTCAGATTTCCAATTGAACCGTCTTTTTCCCCACAGCGTTATAGGCATCAATAAAAACAACTGAATTTGTTATTGTACAAATGTCAATAGCAAAATTTTGAATACAAATTTTCAAAATTTTTTCCGCTGCACGTTACAGGTTCCAATAAAAACATCTACTAAACTAAAAATACTAAAAAATAATAAATTGAAAATTTGTTTCAAACTTTTTTTTTTAATTTTGCTATAGAAATTTGTACAATAAGAAATTTAGTTCTTTTTATTGAATCCTACAACGCTGTGGAAAATACAATTTTTTCTCGAAGCCTGTCACGTGGTATGCAAATTTTTTTTTTTTAATTTTCTTATCGAAATTTTTACAATAACATAATTTTTTGTTGTTATTGACGCCTACAACGCTGCGTGGGGGGGGGGGGGCGAGTTCCCTCAAAATTTCCTTTTTTTTTAAATTTTGCTATTGAAATTTTTACAATTACAAACGTAGTTGCTTATATTGAAGCTGTGAGGAGAAAAACAATTTATCGAACAATTTTTTTCCAAAATTTTTACTATAACAAATTTAGTTTTTCTTTATTGATGCCTATAACGCTGTGCGAGATAAAAAAATGGTATCGACAAATTTGTTTCCAACATTTTCCTATCGGAATTTTTAGAATAACAAATTTAGTTGTTTTTAATTAAGCCTATAACGTTGTGGGGAAAAAAATTTTTCTCGAAAATTCGTTTCTTCCCCAGAGCGTTATAGGCTACAATAAAAAAACTACATTTGTTATTGTAAAAATGTTAAAACAAAATTTTTCGGTAAAATTTTTTTCTCTGAAGCACGCTTCAATAAGAACAACTGAATTTGTTGAGAAAATTTTAATAGCAAAATTTAAAAAAAGGAATGTTGTATAGGAATCAATAAAAAAGGAACTAAATTTGTTATTGTAAAAATGTCAATGTCAAAATTTTGTGAAAAAAAAAATTTCAAAATTTGTTTTCCTGCCCACGGTACAGGCTCAATAAAAAACAACTACTAAACTCAAAATACTAAAAAACAATAAACTGAAAATTTGTTTCAAATTTTTTTTTCAAAATTTTGCTATAGAAATTTGTACAATAACCAAATGAAACCATGACTAGAAAGTGTAACGCAGGCCTCTGACACACGTGCTGTATCTCATGCCACAGAACGGAGGTTTGCCCCCCCCCCCTCTCTCTCCCTGTCTCAAACGAATAATAATTGTTTAAACAATTGTGAATTATTTACAAACTGGAGGAAAATATGCTGTGTCTAATTTGAAAAAAAGAAACAATTTTCAATATTTTTCTTATAAGTTTTGAGTACTTAGACGTGTAATAATAATGATAAGTATCATAATAATGCATTTTTCATAGTGAAATTTCAATTTTGAATATTCTTCTTCATGAAGTATAATTAGCTTAATTCTAAATGTAGATGCGTAACATAAGTGCGACACTTCAGAGAACTGATAACGGTCCGCATCGGTATTTTATAAACAAAGCTTGACTACGCAGGCAAATGAGAGAATGGCGTTTTGGAAATAAAATAGTTTGAAGGATGAATCAATAAATTTTTTAAATGTTCAAAATGATATCATTTTTGAACAATTTTAGGTTGAAATACTAAAATTAAAGGATTTTACATTGTTATTGAAACATTCACATTCAAAAATGTCACTTATAAATTAAAAATTAAAAAAATTAAACAATGCAAATTTTTAAGTTTGCATTCAGCACTCTGAAATTTTCATGATTCGAGGCTTATTTTATTCTAAATAATTCAATTTCAATCTCAAAGCGTGTCCAGAGTTCTTACAGAGAAATTTGTAAGTGTTCAACATTATATCATTTTCAAACTGTTTTAACTTAAAAGCCGTAAAACGTAGTTATTACAAGTTGTTTCTTGAAAAATCTAAATTGAAAAATGTCATTTGCAAATTAAAAATTAAAAAAAAATGAAATAATGCAAATTTTAAAGTTTGCTTTCAGCACCCTGAAATTCGAACGATTCTTGGTTTATTTTATTTTAAATAATTAAATTTTATTTAGTTTATTCTTGAATGTTTATTTATAATTTCTCATTTTAAATAAACAGTCAATTATTGTTAAATATTGAAACAAAAATTTTTTAATTCAAAATTTTCAAACTGAATGCTTAACAAATGGAGTATTTTAGAATACAAAAATATTTGAATATGACTTGAAATTGAAAGAAAGCATTTAATTATGAATATATTAATCAAAATGTTTTTGAAGATTGCAAAAAGATTCTGAAGTTTCAATCGGATGCAAACATTTCATTATTTACTAAGGCTTTCGAATTAAAATAGTTCAATTTTTAACGTGAAAATCTATGTCTTATGAATTATTTGATTGTGAACATATTCATAATCGTCTTATAAAATCAATCTTATTATTATTATTCTATTGTCAAGAGTCGAAATATAGTTCAATTTTAAAAATAAATACTTAATTTATATTTACAGTTTATGAACTCAACATTTGTCTTGTTTTCTTTTTTGTCAAAGTTAACCCGTGCCCCCGAGCCTTCGAAATTAACATGGGGTTTTAAATGGGAAAAGCTTGATTTTCAAAAAAATGGAAAAAAGAGCTACTTGTTACAAACTTTTTGTGAATTAAAGTATTAAAACCTCTTAACGCATGTTCGGAGAATAACTTCCACCCAGTAAGTTTTAATTTTCAGTTCCCACCCCCCTTGCAAGCCATTGTTATTGTGTTTGGAAAGTAACCCAAAAACTGCAAAATAGCAATTTTCTATTAAATTCATACTAAAAACTGTATTCTTCGGATTTTTGTAACAAGTATTATTTTTAATTGTTAAGGGACGAGTTTCCGAATATTTTGTAAATAATTTTCAATTATGCAAACAATTATTATTTGTTTAAGAATTATATTTTTCTTAAAATCGTGGAAAATGATTGTTTTCTGGATATAAGTGATAGACTTTAATTTTACAGAAATAGTATATACCTACATTGGATAGTTTATAAGAGAATTTAATACACTACTATGCAGAAGTTTCTAGACCTATCTTTTTCAATACTTTATAAAATCACTCTAGTTGTAAAAATATTCAACTCTAAATTTACTTCTAATTACTACACGAAACCTGATAAAATTATACGCCTAATGTTCTTAAATTGAGAGCGATATATTTATTTTTTTAGAAGTTATTAGAAAAACTACAAATTTTAATGTTTCCGAAAAATGTTAATAAATCAAAAAGCATTTAATATTTTTTAATCTCTTTGCACTAGTTTTAAAGATAATTTTCTTAATTATTTTAGTGACTTGATAAGATATTTGTAGAATTTTTCCTTCGATGCAATCAAAACCTAAGCTTAATTTAAAGAACTTATCAATATTGATATAAAGTCAGGTTTTCATAACTGAATTAAAACAAATTAATAGAACAGTATTCTAACAGACTTGCAGAAAATTATCTTCAAAATTAGCCCAAAAACAATAGAAGATTGGTTATTCCCGAATTTATTGATATTGTCCGGAAACATTAACATTCGTCGTTTTTTCAAACAACTTCTAATAAAATTAACACATATTGGCTTTCATTTATGCCCATAAAATGGGTACTTTTATCACCTTTTATGCAATAATTGAGAGAAAATCTACAGTTTATTATTATTAAAACTAGGGTGCTTGTTCAACCTATTGGAAAATAGATGTCCAGAAACTTTTGCACGACATTACATATAAGAGAAAATAAAATTTTATACTACTACATGCGCGTGAGTTATTACTTGCTTTGTGTAAGATTTCAATTTCAGTTAACGTTTACCGAAGATCTTTACACATAAATCTGTCTTGGGTCGTAGTTTAGGACGCGCGTGATGTTTTTTTCAACATTTTTCTATAGAAATTCTTAGAATAACAAAATTAGTTGTTTTTATTGAAGCCTACAACGTTGCGGGGGAAAAATTCCCTAAATTTTTTTTTTTCAAATTCCGTTATTGAAATTTTTACAATAACAAATTTAGTTGTTTTTATTGAAGTTGCGAGGGAAAAAAATTTCATCGAAAAATTTGTTTTCAAAATTTTTCTATCGAAATTTTTACAATAACAAATTTAGTTATTTTTAATGTTGCCTTTGACGCTGTGGGGAAAAAAATTTCTCTCCATAATTCTTTTTTCCCCCAGACCGTTATAGGCTTCAATAGAAAAAACAGAATTTGTTATTATAAAAATTTTGAAAACAAATTTTTCGGTAAAATTTTTTTCCCTCACAGCTTCAATAAAAACAAATAAATTTGTTATTGTAAAAATTTCAATAGCGGAATTTTGAGAAAAAAAAGGGTTTGAAACAAATTTTCAGTTTATTATTTTTTAGTTTTTTTAGATTAGTAGTTGTTTTTATTGAAGCCTGTAATGTGGTGGGGAAAAAATTGAATTTTTTTTTTTTTAATTTTGCTATTGACATTTTTAGAATAACAAATTTAGTGTATTTTTATTTTTTTATTCTATTGTTTCTTATTGAAGAATTCCACTTCTAATTTGCGAATTGTTCATTTAAAAAAATTTTAATTATTCATAATTTATAAAAGTTAGAAATTCTAAATTTTGCATATTATCTGCATTTCATTTAAAATTGTGTGATTGAAAAGTGTTAGAATCTTCTATTTGATACGTGTAAATTATTGATAATTTGAATACAAAATTTTTGAAATCAAAAACTTTAACTTCAATTAAAAAGTTCAAAATTTAAGAGTTCGACTTTGAGTGCTTTAATTTGTAGTTTCTTTTTATTCCTTCAAATGGAAAAATGTTCAGCTTCAGAGTTCAAATTTTTCAATTTTATTGACCGTGAAAAATGTTTGCAAAACAAGAAAACCCGGGAAATGACTGCAAATTTTTTTCTTCCATTAAAATGGCCACCCTATCATATGTACATACATACTCATAACAAGATACTTTGATGAGGTTTGATTTTCGAGCACAAACATTTCCACGTTCATTATGATATTATAAAACCAAAATGGCTAAAATACAAAGAAAATATTTTTTGGGACAAAACTCTGACAAGAATGGTTCATAATTCATATCATACAGTCCTGATTGTTTACGGTTTCAAGAGTCCCGATTCACCCTCGAGGCCACTGAGGGTACCCCCGACATGGCTGGTAAAGGGGGACTGCAGTGTAGTTTTACTTTCTTGTACTTCTAATTTTGTTTGTACTTCAATGTGCTGTTTGATGAATTTCTTGTGATTTAATGTATTTTCTGTGTCTTCTCTGCTGGAAGAAACCAATTGGATTCACAATTGGACGTTTCAATTGGAAATCTGACTGGAAAATTGGTAAGGAAAACTAGTTGGACATACCAGTTGACAGCGTACATTTTTTAATAAAAGTTTCTGCTTAAATGACTTGTTTTTTTTTCAAGGTACAACTTCGTATAGTATCGTATAATTTTGGAATCTCTTGAATATTTATTTTATAAATATTTATGTTTTCTTTTTTTTTATTGAATTTATTTTATTTCATTTATTTATTTAAATTTATATTTATTGAAGCGTCGTAGACGTTTCCCCAAATTTAAAAAAATCGTGTGAAGTTTCTGAAATTCTGCCACTAATAAACAATTCAAAAGCAAGTTTAGAGAAACATTTTTGCATTAATTGAAACATGAACTTATCAAACCGATACATAAACTTACTTCAACTCATCGATTCTGTACAGGTATTTAAACACTCCCGAAATATTCTGTGAATGCTAAAGAACTGAATGACAATCCTTTGCGAATAGATGGAAATCGAAATAGTTGGAGGAAAAAAAAGACAAGTTTTGCTTCGCGGTAGAGACGAACACAATAAAGCCCGAGGAAAAGAGCGACTCCGTTGTCGCTCTTTTCCTCCAACTTCAATCTGTTCGTCTTTACACGTGAACGAAACTTGTCTTTTTCTTGCTCCAACTATTTTTCGATCGCACTTTTCCTGGGCACATGTATCGCAAAGCCTTTCAGTCACTGCTATTTCTGCCTCATTCACGTCGCGTGGTAATGGCGTGGAATACACTGCCGTCTTCGGATGACCCCATAGGAAAAAGTCCATCGGTGTGAGGTCTGGTGATCTGTAAATCAGTATTATCACACAGTTTTTCCTTTCACATCAATCCCAGAAATTAAATTTAACCCTTTAACGGCCATACCTCTTTCGTTTTTTTTTCTCAATTCATAAACGTTTTTCTCTATGGAAACATTAAAAACAAATTCTTTTTAATAAATTTTTTTCAATTTTTTCGACTAAATAAAGGATTTCTCAAACATAGCTCTTCATTATTTTACAATTATTGTAATAGTACACACTTCTAACATTAGCCGGTATAAAGGATTGAACATATTTCTTAGAATGATATTTAAAGACTTAATGAAGTCGTTAAAAGCGTAATTATATTCACATAGGCAACATGTAGAAAAACTCAAAGAAAATATATTATGTAACTACTTGCAAATCTTAAAATTTACCTTGGTCGCCATCGAATGTGATCACCGCATCCATAAAGCACTTTGTACTTAATCCATCGATTTTGGAAGCAATGGTTGAAATACTCAACAACGGGCCCGAATCGATGAGCAGGGCATCCATCATAATTGCTCATCAATTTTTATCAAGAATATTTTCTAAAGAATTAAGTACATTCAGGGTTCCTTGGAGAATGTGCGGTGCTATCAGTTGTTCGCCTATTAATCCAGCCCACGCGTTCACACGCTTTGGAATCCTATATCCCGGAAAACTTCGGGATTTTCCTGAGACCAATAATGTTTATTATGAACACTGAACATCCCTTCCCGGGTAAAAAGGGATTCATCTGTCCACAGGATTCTAGGTAACTCCCCATCGTTTTCCATAATCCACCGGAAAAATCGCTGCCTGAATTGAAAATCACCAGGTTCCAGTTGCTGAAATTTCTTGAAATGGTAAGGATGGTGATCCGTATACAGCATAATCCTGTCCACGGTGTTTTTCGACATGTTTAAATGTCGCCCGGCTTTACGAACACTTGTAGTGGGGTTCCGTTCAAAATATCGAACCACCCGATTTTTAATGATATTTCGCGGTCGACCACCCACTTCTCGATGGTAGTTAAAAACTTGGCCCGTTTCTCGAAGCGTTCTATCTAATCTCATGAAGACTTGAAAGATTGAATGACGCCTTTCAGGATACCTTCTACGGTACTCTTCAGCTGCATTCCGGGCATGGCTGTCGCATGCACCAAAAACTAAGTACATGTCACAATATTCGTTATTTCTATAAGCAGCCATTTTTATAAATATTCACGAAAAATAAATAAAATAGGAACTGGGCACGAAGAACACAGATTGAAGTTACAAGAAATTGCGAAAAAACAAAAGAAATACTTTTCTACAAATGGCTGATCTCCGCAAAGAAACAAAACAAACCCAAGTTTCAAATTTGAATCGATCGAGTCCCACTTCAAGATTAAAAATTAATTATAAATTGTAAGACTTGCACGTTTAATAGGTATACTTTTAATTGAGTCACAATTTTAATTTTACAATTCCGAAAAGTAGTATTCAAATCTGTTCATTTGAATTAACATTGCATATAGAACAATTTTAAATTGGAAATTGCTAAAAACTAAGATTTTTAAGTTCAAGCATCCAAAACAGAATCATTCCAAAGAGGTCTTGATAACAAAACAATTTTAAATGTAGCCATTCACTACTGCATAATTTTAAAATAAAAAATTTTCTAAATAGTAAATTTCTAACTCGGAACTTTCCTTATTTGAAATTATAATCTTAGATATTTTAAAGACGATAAAAATTCTGATTTGGTGAGAAAATGACTGAATAACACTTACTTAATAAATTTTGCGTTTATTCAATTTTATAGTATTTCTTTATGTATTTTAAAGCTCTGATTCTGAAACTGACCTTCTTTTTGATAGCATCAATATTTTCAGAGTTAATCAAGATTAAATTTTCAATATCATATATAAAATGAAAAAATCATATTGCGCACTTGCAATAACGTAAAATAACAAACATAATTTTCGCCAACATAAGCTCATAGTACTCCTACATGCATCGGACTTCAATTTCAGCTCTATTAGAAACGTTTAGCAGTTTCTGTTTGTTTGATACAAGGTTGCAGAAAAAGCCAAAAAATGTTGTTTTTTTCACTTTCAAATCTCTGTTTCTGACAAATACAAAAATATACAAAATCTTCTCCTTCAGTTTCGTCTTCTAAGGAAAGAACATACTGAAATGTCCCATCGCTTGATGATAAGAAAAATCTTCTTACGTAGTGTAATCAGTCCATCTAACTGATTAAAATTTTAAGAGAATACTTCTATATTACAAAAATCTAAACTGCTTCTAAAAAGAAACATTTTTCACGTTAGGATTGTGAAATTCAAAATTCACTTTATACTGGAACCTTCTAAAGTAGCATTATTTCAATTTCAATATTTTAATATTAATGATTGGTACACTGTAAACTATACTTTCTAAAATTCAACATATTCACTTATACATTCAAAATTAAAATTTACATAATGAAACAGCTGCACTTATTGTACCGTATTCAAAATTAAAAAGTCCAGACTCTGAAATGTTAAAAAATAAAAAAAGACAAATTTTGAACGCTTTCATTAAAAATAACTTCATTATAAATACTTCATTTAGAATTGTTTATTGCAACTAAATAGTGAAATTTTTTCAAGCATGAAAGATTATTTTTTCAAAATTATTAATGGAAAATTAATAAATTTGAAATATCTTCAAGTTTACCTAGTTTAATTACGAATATATGAGAATGAAATGATTAGAAAACTTGAATTATCTAATTATAAAATTCGAAGTTTTGAACGATCGCAACCTTTATTTTTAAAGTTGTGGACGTAGAATGTGCTCTTGTCCACAATGTTTACTTTTTAAATGCTTCTAATGTTTAATTACTTTTTAAGAAATAAATCGTCGTAAGTTGACAAATATTATTGGAACTGTTCGAAACTTTGAATAACACACGAAATATACCCTGCCGAGCATAGCAAACAGCGGGCGAGGTCGCCAAAGGTTTGCTGCGGAGTGACACACGATATTTTATGCAAAACCACCGCGCATGCGTCAAAAGAGAGCCAGGAGAGTGTCGCCACTTGGACCAAAAGCGCATGCGCGCACTCCGTAAAAGTATACTTTTACGGCCGCGACCGGCGAAATACCCCCTCCGACAAAACGAGAACTTCGCATCCCACAAACAGGAAATTCTCCTGAAATCAGGAGAATTCTACATTATTCAAGAGAATGCTGTTGATCTCGACAGAATTCTGCCGAACGTTAGAGAATACTTCTGAATTGAAGAGAGTTATGCCGAAATTAAAAGAATGCTACTGAATTCAAGAGAATTTTACATAATTCAAGAGAATTCTACTGAATTCACGAGAATGATACAAAATTCAAGAGAATTTCACTGAATTCAAAACAATTCTGCTGAAATCAAAAGAATTCTACAGAGTTAGAGAGAATTTAGCTGATTTTGAGACAATTCTGCTGAATTCAAGAAAATTCCTCAGAATACAGGAGAATTCCACTGAGTTCTAGAAAATTCAAGGGAATTTACAGAATTCATGAGAATTTTGTCGAACTTGGTTGATTCTGGAAAATATTTTTTTTTTTTCAATTTTTGTATTTCGTTGATGTGTGAAGTTACACCAGAGAGTCACAACCTACTGCAAAAGCGAACGGTGGAGAAATTATACGAACTGAACTTGTGTATGCACACACTCTTGTCGATGGCACCGAAAATCTTATTTTCAGAAAATCAGGGAGCCCATCAAAACGGCAATTGATGTGTTATGTGACAATGATCAGCTTTTTAACTTACGGTAGTGTTATATTAAAAGTTAAAACAAAAATTTTCTTAATGTATACAGTGAAACCTTTTTTTTTTAACTTTTTAGGTCGTTATTGATTAATCAAGAATGATCACTGAAAGTTCATCAATAAATCAATCCACGCGTCTCGAAGACGCGAATAAATACACCATATACATAGGAAAGATTAGTGAACAATTAATTTGATCGACATTTTTCGCAATGACAATCGGTTTTCTGTGTTACTAATTGGAGTGTAAAAATTTAAAAATGTTATTAATATAAAATTTGGCACTAAAATAATTAAAAAGGCTGGAACGATGTGTATTGTCCCTGGATGTAAGTCAGGTTATGACAGCTGCTCCAAGAAATTTCATTTTTTTTACGTGCCAAAAGGTAAAGAAAATCGAAAAGCCTGACAAAAAGGAATCCCAAGGGAAAATGTTGTAGTAAAAACCGGACACGGCGAGACATTTTTTTTAAAAAAGATGTTTTATGGGAGCGAAAAACGTTTGCAGAGCATGAAGTCAGTGTTCTGGAAGTGGCAAGTATAAGTATAAAATATTTATATTGACAATGATTGATTGTTGTTTAATTTTAAAGTAATAATATTATTATTGTTTATATGATAATTGAAAATTAATGTTTCATTATTTTTGCTTGCACTGTTTGTGAGATATAAAATGTAAGTGGTACCGCACGGCGGTGCCGGTCGCACCGGTCTATATATTTTGTTTTCTTGATATAGTTTGAAACTGAGACGGTATCTATATTTTAAAAATTATTTTCTAGAAATATAAAAAATGTCTTAAACACTATATTTTAATAAAAAATATCGAAAATTTCCTCTTAAATTGAAAAGATCTCTATATTTAAAAAAATATATTGTATGAATGTAAAAAATTCAAAAGGAATTATTTATTTTAATAAAAAATGTCCAACATTTTATCTTAAAATGAAACTATATCTTTATTTGAAGAAAAACTGTCGTAGAAAAATAAAAAATGAAATGAGAACTATGGATTTCAATGAAAAAAATAGAACATTTTATCTAAAAATGAAAATGTATCTTTAGTTTTTCTAATTCTTTCATAGGAATATGCCAACGGCGATACCACGCTGAAAACACCAGTTCCCGTTAGATCACTGAAGTTAAGCAGTGTTGGGCGCGGATAGTACTTGGATGGGTGACCGTTCGGGGAATATTGCGTGTTGTTGACCCGTCGTGGGTGTGGTGGACCCACACTGGTAGTATTTATCCACCTAGAAACACTACCCGAATCGGGTAGTGAGGCAATGAACTTTCGAGTTCGAAATGCTAATCAATTTTTTTTTTTTTTTTTTCATAGGAATATAAAATAATAAATAAGAACTATATGTATTTTAATGAAAAATATCGAACATTTCATTTAAAAATGAAACTATACCTTTATTTAACAAAATTATTTCGTATATGTGATACTTCAATAATGTAAGAAGCACATCTATTGCCTTTATATGGAGTCTGCTGGACACGTAGGAGAAAATATTTGAATCGTAAAAACGGTAATTAATAAAATCACGGTGACAGAAAAATGACTCGAAGAAGTGGGCAACGATGTGTTTCTGTACAAAGCAGTAGAGAAGGCTGGTTAAACACTTGGCCTCGACGTCACTTACCATCTCTGTCACTCTTACGGCATTGGCCCTCATACCGCTCCGCCAAACCCCACAAGGAAAATAATGTTAATTCTCGAGAATGAGATGTGCCGAATATAATGGAGCTACATATTCTTGAAAATTGTCTCTGTCGCACACTCGAGGCCTGACATAGTTCTCTTTGACTTTGAGAAACGAACTGTGTTTGTTGTCGAATTTTGACACCAGCCGACAACAGCGTCACACAGTGGGCCAGAATCCAATCAAAGTGGCCAAAATTCGGTTTTTCGTCGCATTTGTATAAGGGGTATAATGGGTTTTTTAGGGTCTCTAATTTCGAATTTGACGTCAAATGTTACAAATTCAAAATGGTGGATACAACATAACGGCCACAATTGTTAAATTTCTACTTATTTGTCAGAAGTTTGTTATAGGGGAGTTTCTAGAGTCGCTGATTTCGAATTTGACGTCAAAAGTTACATGCATTTTTGACATTTTCTTTCTCGATATTTTCCCAACACTATTTGAAAACAAGTGTTCAGAATAATAGAATTGACAAAATAATAAATAATGGATATTTTTGGAAGAATTTTTATTGAAGTACCCACTCTAGGGTACAAACGAAATGCTCTTTTTTACAACACTATCATGAAAATGGCATGTTTTCGTACTTATGATCTGTGTGTAATGTGGCGCATTTCGAACGATGCGAATAAAGAATGTACGAAATGAGGAATGCTTACGAAAAGGCCTCTTTTCGTAAGCATTCCACATTTTCACAATAAGTGAAAGGAAGATAGTTAGATAAAGACGGAAATAGGTCGATGTTTTCAGCGACAACTGTAGCGCGCTCGTCTCGCGACTTACCGTGCAGAAATAGGAGGCGTACACTGAAAAACTTCACTTTCGTCCGAATCTGACATTTTCTCTATTTTCGATAATATCACATTGATTTAACTATTGAAGAAAACCGAACAAACGCGTGAAAGTATTCAGAAATAAGGTTATAAAAGCCGGTAGCCTCTCCGCCGCTAGGTGCGCTATAGTTGCTCAAGTCAAAGTTGCGGGAAAATTTAAATTAGTTCAAAATGTTATACTTCCGAAGTGTTCTCTTTAAAATAAAGTTGCTAAAATAAACAGGTATACATTTATCTTGATTCTAAATTCCTTCTTTTTATATGACAAAATTTGTTAGTTAAACTTATTTAATTTAATCTTATCGTAATCTTATCATAATTTTAACTTATGATTTGGTTTTTTTTTCAATGGGGGGGCTTCGCCCCCCCCCCCCCCAGGGGCTTCGCCCCCTGCACCGCCACCAGGGCTGCGCCCTGGACCGCCCCCCCTCCTTACTTCGATCAGGTAGCGTTTTTTTACGATTTTCATGATCTTCTTGTAAAAAGTTTCGTGCATGTCTCGTGGTAGGCCCTTTTCTTGA
>CAKNXH010057279.1:30946-47222 GCA_932178445.1 Andricus quercusramuli
TCGCCCCCTGCACCCACACCGGGGCTGCGCCCTGGACCGCCCCCCCCCGCAACTTCGATCAAGTAGCGTTTTTTTACGATTTTCATGATCTTGTTGTAAAAAGTTTCGTGCATGTCTCGTGGTAGGCCCTTTTCTTGACTTGTGCAGTGTTTTGAGACTCGTCTTCGGTTCGGCAACCTTCGGTGCCCTCACCTACGACTCGTCCTAAAAACACTGCACTTGTCACGAAAAGGCCATCGCCTACCACTTGTAATGCAATATACTATTTTATGTCGATGGGAATATGCTAGGGAATGGACGAACAAGAGAAAATGATTTATGGAAAAAGAAATAATTCATAAATTATACGTGACAGCTTTACATTGATTTGTTCGTATTGATGACGCATGACAAAAAAATCCTATACTTTTGTTACTTCCAAAAGTACAAAAAATACCTGTAATATATTTCGACTGATTTCCTCCTTTTCGTATATTGAACTAGGCGATCTAACAAGGATGAGGACACACAACTAGAGCGTTAATAAATTTACTTTACGTTTTAACTCGAATTCATCATTATTATAATGAATTGAATAAGATGAGTAAATTTTGAATTCAACAATTGGAAGTGATTACTGGTTGGAACTTGTTGGTTTCTGCTCCTCTGTCCATGGTAACCTTAAACAAAAGGAAACCGTTGAGATTCTGAGCTTCTTGTAAATGGATTCTAATTAATTCTGAACAGGAATTAATCCTGATGCGTTTTTGTGTGTATTAGACCTAGTGTTAAGTCCTTGCTACCTGCAGCTGAAGACGAAAGGACCTTTGAATAATTGATAACTTGATGGTTTGTAATCCCAATATGATTTGTAGTTGTCGGGTCCACTTGACTAGGAAGACATTGTATAAGCACAAAACTTAACTGATGAACTTCCAGCAGAGTTAGATTGTAGAGATGTCGCGTAAACTGAACTGAATTTGGGCAGTCACGGCTTACAAAAAACTAGAGTGAGACCAGACAGAGTAACGGTGTGCAAAAACTAGACTGACCTTGTATCCAGATGGGGATTTATATATTGCCGATTTATACGTAAACATATTATAATAGCGTTGCGCCTCTCTCCTTTAATATATTCCTTAGTAAAGCAATTTTCGTGATACGGGGTGTGAGACCAAATAGTTTTATCTATTTTATTTGCATAAAATTCCATGCTACCAGCATTGTCACTGACTCTTTTCATTTATTCAGGAAGAATCGCGTATTTTTTATGGTTGGAAAAAGCGTATTTTGTAATAATTATGTAATCAATGGTTATACATTAAATAAGTATACCGAATTCAATATAATGAAATAATTATTGAAATGCACGAACGTGCCGGACGTGACACCTTTCCCCTTAAATCGAAACCGGGGGCGGACCCATGGTGTTCGAATCCTCGACAGATGATGGAATCAAATGAAAATGGATGTTTGATTAAATGGAGTCTTTATTTATAACAATTGTTATAAGGTATATAAGTTGTAGTGTTTCGAAGATACATTAATATTCACGATTGTAATAATTGACGTTATATAATGTGAGTAAATTTTTTTAATCTGTGATAATCAAAGGACGACAAACCTTTTAAAAATTCTGCAAACATTGAAAATAGCAATACGAGGTGTGGACAAAAAGTTCGTGGACTAAGCTTACCAAAATATCTAATTTTGATAATTCCGAAACGGGGATATGGTCACCTTCGAAGTACTCTCCACCTGACAGAATACACTTGGTCCAACGTTTCTTCCATTCATGAAAGCAGTGCTGCATGTCCACTAGGGTGGGCCGAATTTTTTTTTTTGTGGACATTGTCCACCTTTGTCAGCGCTTTTAGGAGCTTCGTCGTTTCTCGTTTTATGGTATCCTCAAAATGTTCACCCTGCATAATATTTTTCACTTTGGGGAACAGGTAGAAGTCGTAGGATGCCTCATCAGGCGAATAGGAAGGGTGGTCGATCATAGAGATATTATTTTTGATCAAAAAGTCACGCGTAACGAACGCGGTGTGCGCAGGTGCATTGTCCTGATGCAGGATCCACTTGTTCTGCGTCTACAATTCGGGTCGCGTACGTCGCACACGTTCACGCAGTCGCTTCAAGACTTCAACATAGAATTTCGCATCAACAGTCTGACCTGCTGGAACATATTCATGACGAACAACTCCACAAATATCGATAAAAACGATGAGCATGGCTTTGATTTTTGAGCGACTCTCGCGTCGTCATCGACGCTCTCCCGTCATTTCTTAAACTGATTCAACCATTTATAAACACCACGACGCTTCATGGCGATCTCCACACACACATTTTCTAACATTTTCAAAATTTCCCGACCAGTTTTGCCGAGTTTTACGAGATATTTGATGTTGATTCTTTGCTCGGTCAAAACGTCTCGCTCCATTCCACCAATACGATCAAAAGTACGTTCACAAAAATAAGCACCAGAAGCAGAGATCTCACTCGACCGGAACCAAACTTTGACTGAAAACACGTGAGCCTTCCCCCTAGATGTTGCAAGACTGTAGAAACTTACATTGTTTTTACATTAGAAGGAAGTTATATTCTTTAAAAATGTAACTAAAAGTTGAATAAAATAAAATTATAAACGTCCATAATTTTTTATTGTATTATTAAGAAATGAGCCAAAATATTAATTAAAATTGTAATTTTGTCTTTAAAAATAATTAGCCCGGAATAAAAATAAAATGAATTTCGGAATATTCATAAATTTCAGGCTACTAAAAAGAAATTAGCCCAGGATGAAATAATTTTGAATTGCTTAAGATTTCAAAAATAGTTTAAATTTTAAAAGTCATAGACGTCGAAATGGCACTAAAATAAAAATAAAATGAATGGCTAAATATTCATAATTTTCCATTATTCGTAATTATAATGGCCAACGGCCATGCCACGCTGAAAAACCCAGTTCTCGTTAGATCACTGAAGTTAAGCAGTGTTGGACGCGGTTAGTACTTGGAAGGGTGACCGTTCGGGAGTACTGCGTACTGCATGCTGTTGGCTCGTCGTGGGTGTGGTGAGCCCACACCCCGAAAGGGAAATGGCTTAATGGTGTACATACATACATGCATACATAATAAAAAAGGTTACAACTTGTAGTTGAAATTGTATTTTTTTTTTTTAATTTCCTTGAAAGCTATCTAAATTTGAAAAAATTGAAAAAAAACACACAGACTAAATTCATTAGAATGTTTTAAAATTACATCACAGTAAAAATTAGGGAAAAATATATTGCATGTGAAAAATTGATTCAGAAAATCTTAAAAAAAACACAATATCATTTTATTGAATAGATTATCAAAGAACTGGAAGCAATTAAGAAAAAGAAAAGACTGAAATTAATGAAAAAAAAAGTTTTTACCATTATTAAAATTTGTACTGGTTTTTTAATTCTCATTAGATACATTGTCCATGTATTTTCTTATAAAAATGAATTTGTTTAAAATGTTCAAATGGTTTTGATTTTAATATTACAGTTCAGATATAAAAATTGTGTTTATTATTGAAAAGGTTATACATAGCTGAATGTATGTTTTAATGTAAGCTAAAAAATAGCCAAACTCTGAATTTGTTTATGAAAATTGTTTAAATAATCAATAGTTATTGTACATTTACAAAGTAGCATAGAAAAGAGTCATCGGAAAGGCATTTTAAATTGATTCCGTGTACAAATTAAACGTATTCATTGAAAAATGGCCAAACTAAAGATATTCTTAGATAATTATTTTTAAAAAAATTGAGCCTATCCGTTGAAAAAAAGAAAAACTCTGTATTTGTTTATGAAAATTGTTTGAATATTTAGTGATTCTTGTGCATTTGCTAATTATAATATCTAACAGTCACCGGAAAAGCATTCTTAGTTGATTCCGTTAAAAAAATTAAGCCTATTCGTTAAAAAATAGTAAACTCTGAATTTCCTTACAAAAATTGTTTAAATAAATCATAATTATTGGGAATTTGTAAAGCACTATAGAAAAGAGTCACCGCGAAAACATTCTTAGTTAATTCTGTAAGAACATTGAGCCTATTCGTTGAAAAACAAAATTTATTATAAGCGGAATAATGAAAAAAACTCATCTAAAATACATTCTTAGTTGATTCCGTGAACAAATTAAGCCTATTCGTTAAAATATAGTGAACTCTGAATTTCATTACAAAAATTGTTTAAATAATCATTCTTGAGGGAAATCTGGATATGTGAACCAGAGAGGCTGCATCGCGAGGTGTAGCTACTCCGAGGAACTAAGGAGCGGTCCTTCCAGGGAGTAATATATAATATATATATATATATATATATATATAATAAATAAATATATATATATATGGCACAGGCTCTCATCAGATCACTTTATTGTATTATAATAATGCGTCCGTGACTGATAATATATACCGGGACAGCCCCGTGCATACCATTCAAAAAATACAAATATCCAACTTCAACCAAAAATGCCTTCGACATATTGGGCTGTAACCATCTTAAGCCTGAGACATTAATTTTATAATAATAATAACATATATTTATAATATATACGATATATATATATATATATTCTTATGCCTGAAGTGAGGATATATATATATATATATATATATATATATAATTAACAAAAAAGTTAAACAACCACCGCAGGGTACCACTAAGAGCAACTGCCATCTAAAAAAAAAATGTCAATAGCCCCCAGTAGAACCGCGGTAAAATACACCTATGGCCACGTCTCACATCCGTGAGATGGGTGGTCACAGGGCACGTCGAAATCACAACGACAGGCCGGCGAAACCCTCGTGTGTCTTGAGGACACGAAGCGACCCAAGGATGACAGCTTTCTGCATCCATCTCGCAACTGCCTTGGCATATTTTTGGCACGCGGGTATGGCTTTAAGGTTACAAACCAGTGATAATTTAGCACCTCCGAGAGCACCTATCACAAGGACAATTACTCGTACCGAATATTTTGGGTACAGTCGTTGCAGCTCTCTTTTAAGGTCTTGATACCTCTCCTCTTTTTCTTTCTCCTTTGCAGTGATGTTGTATTCGGACGGAGCCGAGAATTCGATCACGAATATCGTTCGTTTCTCGAAGTCTTGGAGAACAATGTCAGGCCTCGAGTGCGCAACGGAGACTGCTGCCCGAAAATCGTAGTTCCAGAAAATCTGGCACTTCTCGTTTCGGACAATTGACTCTATATCCCTTGGAGCGTTCGGCAGGGCGGGGTCGCGACCAACACCGTAAGAGCGACAAAGGTGGTAATAAAGTACTCTTAGGGCCGCATTATGTCTATAGATATACGTTGTTCCTGCGTGGGTCGGACACCCCGATAGTATGTGTTCTAGGTACTCAGCGTGTGCATGACAAGCTCTGCACCTCTCACTGGGAACTTCTTGACATAAAATGCGGGCGCGGTATGCCAAGGTGGAGATTACACCGTTTCCGTGCATATGCTTGTCGAGTAGCTCTTGGTGAAATTTTCTAGCCTCTGCTTTCTTTACTTCGGCTTTTAGACGTGAAGCATCTAGATGGAGTAATGCACTTTCCTCACTTCTGATGTTGAAATTCAGGCCAAGGGCCTCGGCAGCTTGCTCCGCGGCTTTGTAAAGGAACGCTCCTTCGCCAATCATCTCGTGGTTTCTGACCATCTTTAGGAGAGGATCTCTGCTATTCGCAACTATGTAAGCTGTACTTAAAACAATTCGGTTATGAAGACATTGGAGATTCAGAAGTCCGCGTCCGCCTTGACGGCGTGAAATGTATAATCGTGGAACTGACGAATTGATATGCAAGCTTTTATGCATATGCATGATCTTACGCGTGGTGACATCAAGGGCCTTAAGCTCGTTCTTCGTCCATTGAACCACCCCAAACGAGTAGAGTAGAACCGGGACGGCAAGCATGTTAGTCGCAGATACCTTGTTCAACGCCGACAGATTGGAAGACCAAATCTGTCTAAGAAGATGCTTGTATCTGCTTCGGAGAGACTCCTTCACTGATGTTACGTCCTGAATGCGGCTTTGAGGCACGCCCAGGTATGTATAGGTCTCTCCAGTGTCAAGATGTCTAATAACACTTATATCTACAAGCTCAGGGTCCTTCGGAACGCCAGTAATCTTTCCTTTCTTCAAATGAATTTTGGCACACTTGTCCAAACCAAAGTCCATCCCAATCTCTCCCTTGTAGTTCTTGACGATATTTATAGCAGTTTGAAGTTTGCTTTTACCAGCGGCATAGATCTTCAGGTCATCTATATAAAATACATGAGTTACCTTATGCTCACGCTGATTAGTGTCGCCACAGAGGTATCAAGGAGAATTTCGTAGTGCGAGAGATAGAGGCAGAAGTGTGATGCAAAAAAGCAAAGGGCTCATACTATCCCCTTGAAAGACGCCACTCTGGAAGGTGACCTTGTTCGTCGTCAGACGATGATTCCTAGATGATATGGTAAATCTAGTTTTCCAAAGAGGCATCAGTCTCTCTATGCATCTCACTATGGGTGGATGTACCTTCAAGCTTTCCAACAGACAGATGATAAGTCTATGAGAGGTTGAATCGAAAGCTTTCCGGTAGTCAATCCAGGCCATTGACAGGACGCGCTGATGGGCGGCAGCGTCTTTACAGACACACCTGTCAATTAGCAGGTTCTCTCGACAGCCTGCTACACCTTTTTTCGAGCCTCGTTGTTCGTACATCTCTCGCCATACAGGCTCAATTCGTCGAACGATCCTGTTGTTTAGGACAGCTGTAAAGATCTTATACAGTGTGTTTAAACAAGTTATTGGCCTGTAATTCTCTGGTCTGGACAAGTTGCCTTTTTTCGGTAGGAGTATAGTGCGTCCTAACACCAGCCATTGCGGAATGGGCGTCTCCGACTTTATATATGAGGTGAATATGCGGGCCAAATGTTGGTGTATAAAAGTAAACTTCTTCCACCAAAAGTTCTTAATACAATCTGGTCCATCACCGGAAAAGTTCTTCGTGCCTCTAAGTGCTTTTTTCACCTCTTCGGCAGTAACTGATGGGCACTCCTCCTCAGATTTTATGAGGCTGTCGCAAAACTCCTTGAAGCGGATGATATTGTCAGTATCTTCTTTCAACTCTAGTGTTTTCGGGATCTTGTACATCTCTCTCCAAAAAGTCTCTACCTCCTTGGGCTTGGGTGGATTTTTTACAAAAACAGGGGGATCACTGAAGAGGCGTGATGGGTCAGCAAGAAACTGTTGATTCTCCTTGTTCCATCTCTCCCTCTTCTGTATCCTCCTCCTTGCGTCAGATAACAGCCTTATTTTGTCAACAATATGCTGTTTGATTGTCAGCAGCTTTGACTTGTTCAGTGTGTGATTCAAGGTCCTTAGTTCTTGGGTGAACTTTCGAACCCTTTCCGTGAACGGTCTACCAGATGTTATGTAGTCAATCACACATTGAACCCGGGACGCATTCTGTCTTGCCCATCCAATTTTCTTGTTCAGTTGATGCAAGCGTCTTCTGGTCTTCTGATCCATCGTCGGTTTCAGCCTTCGATTTGAATCAGCCAAAGCTCTCGCAGCACCATAAACTGAGCAATTGATGGTCCAGAGGTCGGACTCTTGCGAGATATCTCCACGAAGGGAGGCATCCATTTCCGCCAGATCTTGGGGCTTAAGAGGAACTTGCATGTTGATGTTCCACCTTGTACTCAAATTGTGATCATCTTCCAGAAGGTGCCTGCTTTCTGCGGTTGGTCTTAATGTCGTTTCATCTTCGTCTGCAGCTTGTTCAAGCAGCGGTTGAGGAAGCGTTCCGCGTACATATCCATTTTTCCGGAGGTAGTCGGCTTGATTTCGCAAAGACTGATGCGAAACGTACTGAAGCTCTGGGTGTTTCTGGCACCACAGAGTATGCATACGCGCCATGAAGCCTCCGCGAACAGGAATAATACTGGCATCGTAGCAGTCTAGCACGTCATTCTTAAGTTGATCCGTCCACTGAATGTGGGCGTTTCGCCGGTTCGTCGTCGTGTTTCCATCTAAATTATTTTCAGCACCCCGAACTCTGGGATGATCGGCATTGTTTGCCGATCTATTGTCGGGTGCTCTGCGCGTTCGATCGTGTTGAACCGCATCTACAACATTTTGGTGGTTTGTTGGTTTCATTGTTGTTCCCACGAGCAGCTAGGGAAAGGGTTTGTCAATCCTTGTAGAGCCCCGCGTGCAAGGATAAGGCTGATACTCTGAGACGTCGCCCGGTATCCCAGAGTCACCGTTAAAGACACCTCACCCAGGTGCCATGCAGCTTTCGGCACGGTTCTCACACTTTCGCTTAGGGGTTATTCCTTCGGGACCATCCCTGGACAATTGTCCGCGACTGCTTATTAATTATTGTAACCATATTCAGCAGAAACCCTTGGTACGGGGACCCTCTATCCGCAACCCGAGGACGCGTTCGGTGGCTTTGTCATAAGCCCTTCGGTTCTATTCCAAGGGAATCGAAACCGAAACCGAAACCGATATATATATATATATATATATATATATATATATACGTTCCATGCCAACCGGATCAGTGCTATGCCCAAAATTTGGGGTAGTTGAAAAAATCCACCAATGGCTCATTTCAAAGCTAAGGAGGTCTACTTTCAAATGTTAAGTGCGCCTTTGCAACATCCAATATGGCGGCTCCTATATGGCACCTGAGAGCTCTCAATTTCTGTGAAAAAATTTTAAAGACGCACCTAAATTAAAATTTAGTCCATATTTAAAGTGCTATATACGCTCTTAGACGTATTTTGTCCTTCTAAACACGAATCCGGTGTTAGAATTTAGCTATAACATCACATTTTCTTCCTAACCTCAAAAAAACGAGTAAAAATGTGCGAAAGTGTACGTGAAAAAAACAGAAACCTGTATTTGTCAAATTCTTCTCTTCTTCTATGAACAGATGGATCCGCTAAATCCGAATCCACCTCCGCAATTAAACTGACGCGCCTCGGTTATTGAAATCGTTGATCATGAATCTGAAGACATGACACATGAAATGACATGACATGACGCATGAAATGACATGACACATGACATAACACACGACATGACACATGACATAACACACGACATGACACACGACATGGCATACGACATGACACATGACATGACACACGACATGACACACTACATGACACACTAAATGACACACGACATGGCACACGCCAGGTTTTGAGATAGGAAGGACCAAATATCACTTTTCATGGACGCGAGAGGAGTTCCACGGACCCTCGAGGAGATGGCATGAAATAACATGTCATACGACATGGAATGGCATGACACATCATATGACCTGAAACATGACACATGACATGTAATGACATGACATGGCACATGAGATGACATGACATGATGCATGACATGACACGAGACATAAAAAACGACACATAACATTACTCGACACATGACATGATATGACAAATTACAGGACAGATGACGTTCCACATGACATGACACACGACTTGACACGACGCATGACACGAAATGACACATGACGTTACATGAAATAGCATGACATAACATGACACATGACATGACACATATGATGACACATGACAAATGAGATCACATGGCATGACATGACACATGATATGATACATGTGCTGTGTGTCATGCCAAGCCATTTCATGTAACGTCATGTGTCATTTCGTGCCATGTCATGTGTCATGTGTCATGTCTCACATGACAGGATATGTAACATGATGTGGCACATAACAGGACAATGACATGATACGAGACACATGCCATGACATGACAAATGTGTTATGCGTCATGCCATACTATTTCATGTAACGTCATGTGTCATTTCGTGTCATGTCATGTTTCACGTCACACATGACATGATATGTAACTTGACATGGCACATAACACAACATGACATGGCATGACACCTGACACAAGACACATGGTACAAGACATGACATATGACACATGACATAATATGTCATATGACACATGATATGACATGACATGTCGTGTGTTATCTCTTGTGTCATGTCATGCCATGTGTCTGTTATGTCATATGTCATGTCATGTGTCATGCCAAGTCATGTGGCATGTCATGTCATGTCATGTGTCATGTGACGTGTCATGGCATGTGTCATGTCATGCCATGTCATGTGACATATCATTTCATGCTATGGCATAAAGGGTCCGTAGACCTCCTCTCGCCTTCATGAAAAGTGTTTCAAGTCGCATGTCATGTCGTGTGCCATGTCGTGTTTCATATCGTGTTTCATGTCGCCTTTCATGTCGTGCGTCATGCGTCATGTCATGTGTGTCATTCTATGTGTCGCGTCATGAGTCGTGTCATTTTATGTGCCATGTCATGTGTCATATCGTGTGTCATGTTGTGTGTCGTGCCGTGCGTCATGTCGTATTTCATGTTATGTTTTATGTCGTGTTTCATGCCATGTTTCATGTCGTATTTCATGTCATGTTTCATGTCGTGTGTCATGTTGTGTGTCAAATTGCGTGCCATGTCATGTGTCATCTTATGTGTCATATCGTGTGTTATGTCATGTCATGTCATGCCATGTGTCATGTCATGTCATGTGTCATGTTATGTCATGTCATTTGTCATGCGATGTCATGTGTCATGTCATGTCATGTGTCATACCATTTCATGCTATGTCCTAAAGGGTCCGTGGACCTCCTTTTGCGTCCATGAAAAGTAACATTTGGTCCCTCCCATCTCGAAACCTGGCGTTTTTTGGACCCAGAGTCTCAGTACTTTATTTGATCAGCATATGTGGTAATGTGTCATGTCGTGACTCATGTCGTGTTCCATGGCGTGTGTCATGTCGTGTGTCATGTGGTGTGTCATGTAGTGTGTCATGTAGTGTGTCATGCAGTGTGTCATGTAGTGTGTCATGCAGTGTGTCATGTAGTGTGCCATGTCGTGTGTCATGTCGTGTGTTATGTCATGTGTTATGTCATGGGTCATGTCATTTCATGTGTCATGTCATTTTATGCGCCATGTCATATCATATGTCATGTTATGTCACATTTCGTGTCATGACATGTGTCATGCCATTTCATGTTTCATGTCATGTCATGTCATGTGTCATGTCACGTTATATCATGTCATGTATCATGTCATGTCATGTGTCATGACATATCATGTATCATGTCAATTCATGTGACATGTCATGTCATGTGTCATGTCATGTGACAGATCATTTCATGCTATGTCCTGAAAGGTTTGTGGACCTCCTCTTGCGTACATGAAAAGGGACATTTGGTCCCTCTTATCTCGAAACCTGGCGTTTTTTGGATCCAGAGTCTAAGGACTTTATTTGATCAGGATATTATGAACTACATTGTAGCACAGTTTCAGCCAATTTGACCGGGACCACATTTTCCATAGATGTGTGCGGTGTCTTTTGGCATTATTAGGTTGATTTTCGAAAATGTCCACCATGTTGGATCCGCCATCTTAAATTTTGCATACTTGTCTTCAGATTCATGATCAGCGATTTCAATAACCCTCACATATCAAATTTTACATGAATCGACTAAATTAACAAAAAATTATTTCATAAAAAATATTGCTTTTTTTAGGCTAGAAACAGCCGAGGCGCGTCAGCTTAATTGCGGAGGTCGATTCGAATTTAGCGGATCCATCTGTTCATAGAAGAAGAGAAGGATTTGAAAAATACAGGTTTCTGTTTTTTCACGTACACTTTCGCAAATTTGTACTGGTTTTTACTCCTTTTTTGAGGTTAGGAAGAAAATTTGATGTTATAGCTAAATTTTAACACCGGATTTGTGTTAAGAGGAACAAAATACGTCTAAAAGCGTATATAGCACTTTAAATATGGACTATATTTTAATTTAGGTGCGTCTTTAAAATTTTTTCACAGAAATTGAGAGCTCTCAGGTGCCATATTGGAGCCGCCATATTGGATGTTGCAAAGGCGCACTCAACATTTGAAAGTAGACAACCTTAGCTTTGAAATTAGCCATTGGTGGATTTTTTGAACCACCCCAAATTTTGGGCATAGCACTGATCCGGTTGACATGGAACGTCCCATATATATAATATGATATATAATACCTCCTGGAATATCGAGGGCGCGAGTTCTCATGCTCCCAAGCCTGCCTCCCTCAGTAGAGGCGGACTGGCAGGGGTCTCAAAGGAGGTGCCTTAAAGGGGACTTTGGGACACCAGGTCGAATCCCATAGTATGTCGAGCCACCCCCTGCAAACGGGGCTCTGCAGGGGGTGTTTCTAATTTCCCTAGCGTCTCGTGGGGCAATTAATGAAACACGAAAAACAAAACAAAAACAATAAGGGTTCCGTTCCGGGACCCTCTTCTAACCCACCACTGGTGGTGGAAGGCTCCTCAGGGGGCAGTCAACCACGAGCGGTGCGAACTTCTGGATACCTTGGGGATCTGGACTACCGACCCTATTTAGGGGATCTGAATTAGCTTTTCAATGGCTGAAACGAAAATCCCCATGATGCAGATTAATCTGCACCACAGCAAAGGCGCCTCGGCGGTTCTAGACAGGCGCTTATCAGTGGTACAGGCAGGAATTGCCCTAATCCAAGAACCCTGATTATACAGGGATAGGATACGTGGCTTGTCAGGATGTGGCTCCATATATAAGGGGCCACGAGAAAAAGCGCCAAGGGCATGCATAGTCGTCAATCGAATGGATGCGATCTTGGTGCCAAGTTCTGCTCCAGAGATCTCACCGTTATCAAGGTGAGACTCAGGGGCAGTAGTGGAGGAAGGTTAGAGGTGTATATTACCTCGGCGTATTTCCCTGGCGATGCCGAGGGACCCCCGCCTCCCAGAGAGGTAGAGGCTCTAATTCGGCACTGTCAAGAGAACAAAATTACTCTGCTGTTGGGCTGTGATGCAGAATCTCACCACACGATGTGGGGAAGTACAAATATCAATGACAGAGGGAGGGATTTAATTGAATACATAGCGGGCACAGACCTGGAGATTCTGAATCAGGTTGATACTCCCACATTCCAGACTAAAAACAGGAGTGAGGTTCTCGATTTGACTTTATGTTCGGGTGTACTCAGGAGCAGGGTAGTGGACTGGAGAGTCTCCGATGAGGAGTCTCTCTCGGACCACAAATCTATCGTGTTTCGATTAACCCTAGGAAACCGGTGGTTCCTAAGATCAGAAACCCCAGAAATACACTTCGGGAATCATATAAAGAGGAACTCAAAGGGAGGCTTATGGAATTCCCCACAAGCTACGGCACCATTGATGAGTTGGAGCACGCCGCGGATTTTCTGCGAAGGGCTCTGACAACATCGTATGAGAACAATTGCCCTACAAGCACAATTAAGTCTAGGAAGGGAGCAGATTGGGTGAATACCCACGTGGAGAGACTCCGTAAAAAGACAAGAATGTTGTGCAATAGGGCAAATAGAACTGAATTGCCTTCAGACTGGGAGATCTATAAGACGGCCCAGGGTGAATACAATAAAAATATAAGAAAACATAAGCAGAGAGATTGGAGGGGCTTCTGCGAGGAATCGAAAAACATTCCGGAAACAGCGAGGCTCCACAAGATCATGGCGAAAAATCCGGAAGCTCGCCTCCGGCTCATAAGGCTCGATAATGGTGAGTTTGCCGAAGACGAAGAAGGAACGCTGAATCACCTGATGGAAGTTCACTTCAAGGGTTTCAGCGAATCCGAACCGACCAAGAGGAGGAAAGCTGGGGCCAAGAGGTGGAATGGGCTGACTGGAATTTCGCCACTGAGTTCGCTGATTACAAAAAGGTGGAATGGGCCGTAGGGTCCTTCTGTCCCTTCAAATCATCAGGAGCAAATCATCATCATTCAAATCATCGTCCCTCCTCTGACGAAATTATTTAGAGAAAGTATAGCCCTTAAACACGTGCCATCGGCATGGAAGGATGGCAGAGTGGCCTTCATATCCAAACCTGGGAGGGAGGGTTACACTGCTGCCTATCAGGTCGAGAGATACATTAGAGACTATGTGCTCTTGGCCTCCCCGCTGCATAGAAGGCAGCATGCTTTTCAGGCAGGCTGCTCGGTAGAAACTGCGCTTCATGCTGATGTGGCAAAATTGGAGCAGCAGTTGGAACAACAGGGGTATGCTGTGGGCGCTTTCTTGGATATGGAGGGGGCTTTCAGCAATACTCCTCCAAAAGTCATCTGTCGACAGGCTTTAAGATTTGGCGTGCCGTAACAGCTAGTATACTAGATAGGAAGCGGGGTTGCCCACAGGGGGGTGTCCTGTCGCCGCTCCTGTGGTGGACGGCCTCCTTCGAAGGCTAAATAAAGAGGGGTACTATACTCAGGGATATGCGGATGATTTTGTAATCCTAGTCACGGGGGTTTATCTGGAAACGTTGATGGGTCTTATAAGGTCGGCACTGCGTATCGTAGAGCTCTGGTGCGATAGCTCAGCGCTCTCGGTAAATCTGGAAAAGACCAACCTGGTCATTTTCACGAGAAATTATAAAGTTCCGAAATTTGATGGTACTGTATTCTGTGGTGGGAAGCTGAAGTTTTCAGATGCAGTTAGATATCTGGAAGTAATCCTAGATAGCAAGCTGAACTGAGCAAAGCACCTGGAGACCCAATGCAGGAAATTCGTCATGACCTTTTGGATGTGCAGGAGAGCCTTTGGGTTGACGTGAGGCCTCGGGGACAGGCTGCAAAGATTACAAACGCTGGCATTTAGGGGTTTGACTGGAGCAATGAGGACTACACCCACAGCGGCGATTGGATTCATGCTCTGTGAGGAACCCCTACATGTTGCGATAACCGCTAGTGCGGCACAGGCGATGGACCACCTGGAAAGGGCAAATAGATGGACTCGGGGGACTAGACACACTAGGCTTCCGAGTGATATCAGTGCGCTGCCAATTCTACAGCTGAGGCAAGATAAAATAACAAAACGCTTTAACTTTGCCATAGCTTTCCGCGTCTGCATCCCAAGCAGGGAACTGTGGAAAGGAAATGGTAACCTGCTCCTCCAAGGGGAAATCTGATATACAGATGGCTCCAGGGGATAGGGAAGGTCAGGAGCAGGAATGTATGTCAGCAAGAGAGGGAAAGGAATAGGGATTACACTTGGGCGACATGCTACTGTCTTTCAAGCGGAGACCCTGGCCGTCCTTCACTGTGCTGGAACACTACTAGAAGAAAACGCTGCTGGCAGACAGAATACGATCTGTTCGGACAGCCAAGCGACACGAACTGCAATAGGGAAACCAGACATAACATCAAAACTGGTTTGGGAATGCAAAAAGGCATTAAACCAACTTGTAGAAAGAAACAATGTGGCCCTCATATGGGTCCCTGGTCACACAGGGATTAACGGAAACGAAGAGGCCGACCAGTTGGCAAAATGCGGCGCAGCGAGTGAATTCATATGACCGGAACCGATACTGGGAATAGCGTCTTGCTGTGCTGGGATGGCCATCAAAAGCTGGATTCGAACAAAACACCGGGAATACTGGGAACAAATCCAAGTTTGCCGTCAAGCGAAATCTATCCTGGGTTTTACCTATAGGGTGACCGTTTTAAAACTAACTAACTAATTAACTCTTGGGAATTTTCAAAATACCATAGTATACTGTTTTTTAATTGAGCCTATTCGTTGAAAAAATAGACAAACTCTGAATTTGTTTATAAAAATTGTTTAAATAATGATTAATTCTTGTAAATTTGCAAAGTATCATATCAAACAGTCACTGGAAAAGCATTCTTAGTTTATTCCGTTAACAAAAATTAAGCCTGTTCGTTAATAAATAACCAAAATGTGATTTTTTTTAAATTGCCAAATAGCATATTCTTTCAAGTAACAGTAATAAAACTTTTATTTCTCGCACATTCCATAACAAAACTCTGGACTTCAATGAGCTAAACATTCCCAATCCAGAAAAGAACTTTTGTTCAATAATTTTTTTATAATAAACAAAGTTAAACAAAAATGTAAAGTTGGTTTTTAAATAAAAAACTAACAAAATTTATTATAAAAAATGCAAACACACAAATTTTCCGAAATGTCAAAAGCTTTAATTAAAAAATAAACGGTACTGAAAATTTGGAAAATTTTAATCATTTTGAAATGTAAATGAACTGTGACTAAAACGTTAAACCGAAAATGAATTTTTCAAAATACGAATAAAATATTAAAAATGTTTACGAAAAGCCTTGTTTTAAAAAAATGCGTCAAAGGGATCGATATATATATATATATATATATATATATATATATATAT
>CAKNXH010057279.1:47322-85449 GCA_932178445.1 Andricus quercusramuli
ATATATATATATATATATATATATATATATATATATATTTACAAAGAAAAGAGTTAAACAACCACCGCAGGGTCCCACTAGGAACAACTACCGTCTAAAAAATGTCAATAGCCCCCAGTGGAACCGCGGTAAATCACACCTATGGCCACGTTTCACATCCGTGAGATGGGTGGTCACAGGGCACGAAGAAATCACAACGACAGGCCGGCGAAACCCTCGTGTGTCTTGGGGACATGAAGCGACCCAAGGATGACAGCTTTCTGCATCCATCTCGTAAGTGCCTTGGCATATTTTTGACACGCGGGCATGGCTTTAAGGTAACGAACCAGTGATAGTTTCGCACCTCCAAGAGCACCTGTCACAAGGACAATTACTCGCACCGAATATTTTGGGTACAGTCGATGCAGCGCTCTTTTAAGGTCTTGATACCTCTCTCTTTTTCTTTCTCCTTTGCAGTGATGTTGTATTCGGACGGAGCCGATAATTCGATCACGAATATAGTTCGTTTCTCGAAGTCTTGGATGTTAAAATTCAGCCCAAGGGTCTCGACCGCTTGCTCCGCGGTTTTGTAAAGGAACGCTCCTTCGCAAATCATCTCGTGGTTCCTGATCATCTTCAGGAGAGGATCTCTGCCATTCGCAACGATGTAAGCTCTACTTAGAACAATTCGGTTATGAAGACACTGGAGATTCAGAAGTCCGCGTCCGCCTTTACGGCGTGAAATGTATAATCGCGGAACTGACGAATTGATATGCAAGCTTTTATGCATATGCATGATCTAACGTGTGGTGACATCAAGGGCCTTGAGCTCGTTCTTCGTCCATTGAACCACCCCAAACGAGTAGAGTAGAACCGGGACGGCAAGCATGTTAGTCGCAGATACCTTGTTCAACGCCGACAGATTGGAAGACCAAATTTGTCGAAGATGCTTGTATCTGTTTCGGAGAGACTCCTTCACTGATGTTACCTCCTGAATGCGGCTTTGAGGCACTACGGTGGTCCAAAAATTCGACTTTCGATTTTTGGTGATAACCCCCCCCCCCCCCCGCATTTTCTTCGTTTTCCGGAAAAAGAAATTCCGTAATTTTTTTTTTCCAACGTTAACCCGTGCCCCCGGGCTTTTGAAATTAACATGGGGTTTTAAATTGGAAAAGCTCAATTTTCAAAAAAATGGAAAAAAGAAGTACTTGTTATACATTTTTTGTCAATTAAAGTATTGTCACCTCTTGAGGAGTATTTAAGGAATAATTTCCACCCAATAGTTTTTAATTTTTACACACCTGAACCCCTCTAATTGTGCCCGGAAAATGCCCTAAAAAATGCAAAATAGCAGTTTTCTGTCAAATTCATGCTAATGAAGGTATTTTAAAAAAAAAATTCAACATGCATTATTTTTAATCGATAAGTGACGAGTTTTAAAGTATATTTTAAATAATTGCAAATTGTTTAAACAATTAGTATTTGTTCAAACAATTTTAATAATATAATAAATCGTACAAAGCTGATAAATGTCAAGAATAGTAGTTCTTGTTTAACTTATTTGGTAGTTATTTAAACAATTTTAATTTGTTTAAACAATTTTTTCTCACTAAAATCATAAAAAATTATTATTTTCTGAAAATAATAACACAATTAAAGAATGTTGAAAGCAATACATTTTTGAAGGATGTTTGGAATTAGTGACACAATTAAAGGAATTTAAGAGTCATATTTTTTTTCTACAGAATATTTAGCAATTTTAAAACTAATTTTTATTTGTTTAAACAATTTTTGTTTGTTCAAAAAGTTTTTTCTCCAAATCGAGAAAATCTATTCTTTTCAGCAATTAATGACAAAATTAACGAATTTCGGTAATAAGCATCAACAAACATTTTTAAACAAACAAAACATGTTGAAACAAATAAAAATTATTTAAAAAATTGCCAAATATTCAGTAGAAAAAAATATTACTCTTAAATTCCTTCAATTGTGTCACTAATTCCAGAAAGTAATAATTTGTCACGCTTTACAGTGGGAAAAAATTGTTTAAACAAATCTAAATTGTTTAAATACTTACCAAACATCCTTCAAAAATGTATTGCTTTCAACATTCTTTAATTGTGTAATTATTTTCATAAAATAATAATTTTTTACGATTTTAGGGAGAAAAAATTGTGTAAACAAATGAAAATTGTTTAAATAATTACCAAATAAGTTAAACAAGAACTACTAATCTTGACATTCATCAACTTTGTACGATTTATTCCAAAAGATAATAACTTTTCACGATTTACAAGGGGAAAAAAATTGTTTAAACAATTTACAATTATTTAAAATATACTTTAAAACTCGTCACTTATCGATTAAAAATAATTCATGTTGAAATTTTTTTTTTAATACCGTCTTTAGCATGAATTTGATAGAAAACTGCTATTTTGCATTTTTAGGGCATTTTCCGGGAACAATTAAAGGGGTTCAGGTGTGTCAAAATTGAAAGCTATTGGGTGGAAATTATTCCTTAGATACTTCTCAAGAGGTGACAATAATTTAATTGACAAAAAATGTATAACAACTACTTCTTTTTTCCATTTTTTTGACAATCGAGCTTTTCCCATTTAAAACCCCATGTTAATATCAAAAGCCCGGGGGCACGGGTTAACGTTGACAAAAAAAAAAAAAATTACGGAATTTCGAAAGTCGAATTTTTACAGGCATAAATTTGGACCACCCTATTGAGGCACGCCCAAGTATGTATAGGTCTCTCCAGTATTAAGATGTCAAATAGCACTTATATCCACAAGCTCAGGGTCCTAGGAGCGCCAGTAATCTGTCCTTTCTTCAAATGAATTTTGGCACACTTGTCCAGGCCAAAGTCCATCCCAATCTCTCCTGTGTAGTACTTGACGATATTTATAGCAGTTTGAAGTTTTCATTTACCAGAGGCATAGATCTTCAGGCCATCCATATAAAATACATGAGTGACCTTATGCTCGCGCTGATTAGTGTCGCCACAGAGGTATCCAGGAGAATTTCGTAGTGCGAGAGATCAAGCCAGAAGTGTGATGCAAAAAAGCAAAGGGCTCATAGTATCACCATGGAAGACGCCCCTCTGGAAGGTGATGTTCTTTGTCAGACGATAATTTCTGTATGAGATAGTAAATCTACTCTTCCAAAGAGGCATCAATGATAAGACTATGAGAGGTTGAATTGAAAGTTTTCCGGTAGTCAATCCAGGCCATTGACAGGATGCGCTGATGGGCAGCAGCGTCTTTACAGACACACCTGTCAATTAGCAGGTTCTCTCGACAGCCTGCTACACCTTTTTTTGAGCCACGTTGTTCGTACATCTCTCGCTATACAGGCTCAATTGGTCGGAACAATCCTGTTTTTTAGGACAGCTGTAAAGATCTTATACAGTGTGTTCGAAAAAGTAATTGGCCTGTAATTCTCTGGGTTGGAAAAATGGGGTTGTTGCATATTTTCAAATATTTTTTTTTCCTAATAAAATTAAAGCAACACAAAAAAATAATGTAACTACAAAAGGAAAGTTTTTTTCAATCAAGTTTCAATTTTTTTTTTTTGATGTTTGAAAAGTATACTTTTTGAATTTTTGCGGGAAGTACGAAGTAGTTTGCAGGAAGTACTTCATTCTAATTAGCGTGGTTGTCCGGTTGGTGACTGAATATAATATGGCCTCTAGCGATGAAATGTGTAAACAGTAAACATAACCTATTGTAAACGTGTTTTAAAAGTAAAAAAAGGGCCTAAAAGATTTTGAAAATGCCTAGAATTTCACTAAAACCCGGCTTTATAAAATTCGACAATGACAAAAGTTTGAATAAAACTTGGGATCTTTACCGGTTCTTTCAACGGCTTCTGCCCATTTCCTTTTCACTTCTGTGCCCATAGGCAACCTTATAAATATTTTGTTTGGATTACCTTTGCTATTGCAGTTGCAATCAGGTACAAAACATTTTTTTTAAAGGCTGCCATTATTATACATACTTGTGAAATGTATATATATTCCGAATATTGACTAATATTTGAGGTTATCTTTGGAAACATTTCATTTTCACGCACTTGACTGATATTATTCATGACTAATCTTTATCTAGGTTTTATATTTCAAGCAAAAGTGTATTTTTTCAGTGAGATTTGGTTACGACTGGCTGCTGCTTTTCGATAATTTTAAGTAAACAAATGTCTCTATTAGAAATTATAAATTGAATTTTTGCAAGCTGTCTGCTAGATACTTCGTTAGTCAATGTATCATTATGCTGATTCGTTACGCGCTATTCCGGAAGTGACGTTTCAAGGTCACAGAGTTTTTGAATAGGGATTTGGATACTTTTCTTTAAAAAATGTTATCTCGACAATGAAGTATTCACAACATTTTTTAAATGCACTAAAATGTTCAGAATGTTATGCAGTATTTAAAAAATATATTACCTAAAATTCATGCAACGGCCCCATTGTCTTTTTTCGGCAGGAGTATAGTGCGTCCTAACACCAGCCACTGCGAAATAGACCTCTCCGACTTTAAATATGAGGTGTATATGCGGCCCAAATTTTGGTGTATAAAAGTAAACTTCTTCCACCAAAAGTTCTTGATACAATATGGTCCAGCAGCGGAAAAGTTCTTCGTGCCTCTAAGTGCTTTTTTGACCTCTTCGGCAGTGACTGATAGACATTCCTCCTCAGATTTTATGAGGTTGTCGCAAAACTCCTTGAAGCGGATGATATTGTCAGTATCTCCTTTCAACTCTAGTGTTTTCGGGATCTTGTACACCTCTCTTCAAAAAGTCTCTACCTCCTTGGGCTTGGGTGGTTTTTTTTTTACAAAAACAGGAAGATCGCTGAAGAGGCGCGACGGGTCAGCGAGAAACTGTTGATTCTCCCTGATCCATCTCTCCCTCTTCTGTATTCTCCTCCTTGCGTCAGATAACAGCCGTATTTTGTCAACAATATTCAGTGTTCAGTTGATGCAAGCGTCTTTTGGTCTTCTGATCCATCGTCGGTTTTAGCCTTCGATTTGAATCAGCCAAAGCTCTCGCAGCACCATAAACTGAGCAATTGATGGTCCAGAGGTCGTACTCTTGCGAGATATCTCCACGAAGGGAGGCATCCATTTCAGCCAGATCTTGGGGGTTAAGAGGAACTTGTATGTTGATGTTCCTCCTTGTACTGAAATTTCGATCATCTTTCAGAAGGTGTCTGCTTTCAGCGGTTGGTCTTAATGTCGCTTCTTCATCTTCCGTCTGCAGCTTGATCAAGCAGCGGTTGGGGAAGCGCTCCGCATACATATCCATTTTACCGGAGGTTGTCGGCTTGATTTCGCAAAGACTGATGCGAAACGTGCTGAAGCTCTGGGTGTTTCTGGCACCACATAGTGTCCATACGCGCCATAAAGCCTCCGCGAATAGGGATAATGCGGGCATCGAAGCAGTCTGGCACGTCATTCCTAAGTTGATCCGTCCACTCAATGTGGGCGTTTCGCCGGTTCGTCGTCGTGTTTCCATCTAAATTATTTTCAGCACTACGAACTCTAGGATGATCGGCATTGTTTTCCGACACATTGTCGGGTGCTCTGCGCGTTCAATCGTTTTGAACCGCATCTACAAGATTTTGGTGTTTTGGTGGTTTCATTGTTGTTCCCATGAGCAGCTAAGGAAAGGGTTCGTCCATCCTTGTAGAGCCCCGCGTGCAAGGATAAGGCTGATACTCTGTCAGGTCGCCCGGTATCCCAGAGTCACTGTTTAAGGCACCTTACAATGGATCGGCAAGCAATGCCGATCATCCTAGAGTTCGGGGTGCTGAAAATAATTTAGATGGAAACACGACGACGAACCGGCGAAACGCCCACATTGAGTGGACGGATCAACTTAGGAATGACGTGCTAGACTGCTACGATGCCAGCATTATCCCGATTCGCGGAGGCTTTATGGCGCGTATGCATACTCTGTGGTGCCAGAAACACCCAGAGCTTCAGCACGTTTCGCATCAGTCTTTGCGAAATCAAGCTGACTACCTCCGGAAAAATGGATATGTACGCGGAGCGCTTCCTCAACCGCTGCTTGAACAAGCTGCAGACGAAGATGAAACGACATTAAGAACAACAGCAGAAAGCAGGCACCTTCTGGACGATGATCGCAATTTCAGTACCAGGAGGAACATCAACATGCAAGTTCCTCTTAAGCCCCAAGATCTGGCTGAAATGGATGCCTCCCTTCGTGGAGATATCTCGCAAGAGTCCGACCTCTGGACCATGAATTGCTCAGTTTCTGGTGCTGCGAGAGCTTTGGCTGATTCAAATCAAAGGCTGAAACCGACGATGGATCAAAAGACAAGAAGACGCTTGCATCAACTGAACAAGAAAATTGGATGGGCAAGACAGAATGCGTCCCGTGTTCAATGTGTGATTGACGACATAACATCTGGTAGACCGTTCACGGAAAGGGTTCGAAAGTTCGCCCAAGAACTAAGGACCTTGAATCACACACTAAACAAGTCAAAGCTGCTGACAAGCAAGCAGCATATTGTTGACAAAATGAGGCTGTTATCTGACGCAAGGAGGAGGATACAGAAGAGGGAGAGATGATCAGGGAGAATCAACAGTTTCTCGCTGACCCATCACGCCTCTTCAGTGATTCCCCTGTTTTTTGTAAAAAATCCACCCAAGCCCAAGGAGGTAGAGACTTTTTGGAGAGAGGTGTACAAGATCCCGAAAACACTAGAGTTGAAAGAAGATACTGACAATATCATCCGCTTCAAGGAGTTTTGCGACAAACTCATAAAATCTGAGGAGGAGTGCCCATCAGTCACTGCCGAAGAGGTGAAAAAAGCACTTAGAGGCACGAAGAACTTCTCCGGTGCTGGACCAGATTGTATCAAGAACTTTTGGTGGAAGAAGTTTACTTCTATACACCCACATTTGGCCCGCATCTTCATCTCATATTTAAAGTCGGCGACGCCCATTCCGCAGTGGCTGGTGTTAGGACGCACTATACTCCTACCGAAAAAATGCAACTTGCCCATACCAGAGAATTACAGGCCAATAACTTTTTTGAACACACTGTATAAGATCTTTACAGCTGTCCTAAACAACAGGATTTTTCGACGAATTGAGCCTGTATGGCGAGAGATGTACGAACAACGGGGCTCAAAAAAAGGTGTAGTAGGCTGTCGAGAGAACCTGCTGATTGACAGGTGTGTCTGTAAAGACGCTACAGTCCATCAGCGCGTCCTGTCAATGGCCTGGATTGACTACCGGAAATCTTTCGATTCAACCTCTCATAGACTTATCATCTGTCTATTGCAAAGCTTGAAGGTACATCCACACATAGTGAGATGCATAGAGAGATTGATGCCTCTTTGGAAAACTATATTTACCATCTCATCTAGGAATTATCGTCTGACAACGAACAACATCACCTTCCAGAGGGGCGTCTTCCATGGTGATACTATGAGCCCTTTGCTTTTTTGCATCACACTTCTGCCTTTATCTCTCGCACTACGAAATTCTCCTGGATACCTCTGTGGCGACACTAATCAGCGCGAGCATAAGGTCACTCATGTATTTTATATGGATGATCTGAAGATCTATGTCTCTGGTAAAAGCAAACTTCAAACTGCTAGAAATATCGTCAAGAACTACACAGGAGAGATTGGGATGGACTTTGGTTTGGACAAGTGTGCCAAAATTCATTCGAAAAAAGGAAATATTACTGGCGTTCCCAAGGACCCTGAGCTTGTGGATATAGGTGTTATTAGACATCTTAACACTGGAGAGACCTATACATACCTGGGCGTGCCTCAAAGCCGCCTTCAGGACGTAACATCAGTAAAGGAGTCTCTCCGAAGCAGATACAAGCATCTTCTTCGACAGATTTGGTCTTCCAATCTGTCGGCGTTGAACAAGGTATCTGCGACTAACGTGCTTGCCGTCCCGGTTCTACTCTACTCGTTTGGGGTGGTTCAATGGACGAAGAACGAGCTTAAGGCCCTTGATGTCACCACGCATAAGATCATGCACATGCATAAAAGCTTGCATATCAATTCGTCAGTTTCGCGATTATGCATTTCACGCCGACAAGGCGGACGCGGACTTCTGAATCTCCAGTGTCTTCATAACCGAATTGTTTTAAGTACAGCTTACATCGTTGCGAATGGCAGAGATCCTCTCCTAAAGATGGTCAGAAACCACGAGATGATTGGCGAAGGAGCGTTCCTTTACAAAGCCGCGGAGCAAGCTGCCGAGACCCTTGGCCTGAATTTTAACATCAGAAGTGAGGAAAGTGCATTACTCCATCTAGATGCTTCACGTCTAAAAGCCGAAGTAAAGAAAGCAGAGGTTGGAGAATTTCACCAAGAGCTACTCGACAAGCATATGCACGGAAACTTTCACAGAAATGTAGAAAAACAGTCCTTGTCAAAGGAGCAAACTTTTGCTTTCCTCAAATCATCAGGGCTCAATTCAGGTACAGAGGGCTTCATTTTCGCATGCCAGGACGGTGTAATCTCCACCTTAGCATACCGCGCCCGCATTTTATGTCAAGAAGTTCCCAGTGATAGGTGCAGAGCGTGTCATGCACACGCTGAGTTCCTAGAACACATACTATCGGGGTGTCCGACCCAAGCAGGAACAACGTATATCTATACACATAATGCGGCCCTAAGAGTACTCTATTACCATCTTTGTCGCTCTGGCGGTGTTGGTCGCGACCTGCCCTGCCGAACGCTCCAAGGGATATAGAGTCAATTTTCCGAAACGAGAAGTGCCAGATTTTCTTGAACTACGATTTTCGGGCAGCAGTCTCCGTTGCGCACTCGAGGCCTGACATTGTTCTCCAAGACTTCGAGAAACGAACTATATTCGTGATCGAATTCTCGGCTCCGCCCGAATACAACATCACTGCAAAGGAGAAAGAAAAAGAGGAGAGGTATCAAGACCTTAAAAGAGAGCTGCAACGACTGTACCCAAAATATTCGGTACGAGTAATTGTCCTTGTGATAGGTGCTCTCGGAGGTGCGAAATTATCACTGGTTCGTAACCTTAAAGCCATACCCGCGTGCCAAAAATATGCCAAGGCACTTGCGAGATGGATGCAGAAATCTGTCATCCTTGGGTCGCTTCGTGTCCTCAAGACACACGAGGGTTTCGCCGGCCTGTCGTTGTGATTTCGTCGTGTCCTGTGACCACCCATCTCACGGATGTGAGACGTGGCCATAGGTGTATTTTACCGCGGTTCTACTGGGGGCTATTGACATACGCGGGTATGGCTGTAACCTTCATGCGGGCGCGCCTTTTTTTATCGCTAGTGGGCGCGGGGCGGTAATCTATGGCAGACCTACCGCCACCTTGAAATTTCCGAAATTTCAAGAAGCTGCCATTTTACGTCATACATCGTAACTAGAGAATACAAACCCCTCCCGAGCTTCTGGAAACCCGTAGGCTGTAGTTATTCATGTTTTTCTGCCAGGGGCGGTAGACTACCGCCGGCGCGCCCGCATGAAGGTTAAGGTTACGAACCAGTGATAGTTTCGCAGCTCCGAGAGCACCTACCACAGGGACAATTACTCGTACCGAATATTTTGTGTAGAGTCGTTGCAGCTCTCTTTTATGGTCTTGATACCTGTCCTCTTTTTCTTTCTCCTTTGCAGTGATGTTGTATTCGGACGGAGCCGAGATATTATATATATATATATATATACCGTAAGGTCAACTTCATAGTAGTCATAGGGAAGCGTGAGTGCAAGTGAGAGACTAGTAGATGGCGCATGAGAGCATCTCTTTCGCACTTATGACTATGACTACTATGAATTTGGCCTCACTGTATATAAACGCTGTCCAACTCTCGAAAAATCGATCGGATTGAATTCTGCAGTGGCACACTTTTCAAGGCCTAAAAATAGATAGATCAAGTTCATTAACCGGCCATTTTTGACCAACGGTTCTGGTTTTGTGTATCGAAAAAGCTTTTTAAAAAATTAGAAATTTAATTTTCCGCTCACACTATGCAAGAGGCAAAAAAGGTTGAAAAGCAAAATTTTAAAAAGATCTACAAATTCACTTCAGACCATTTTGTTGATTAAATGCATAGTTTTTGTTTAAATCGTGAAAAATGTCATCAAAAATGAAAAATTTTATTTTTCAGCGAAACTATGCGAGATACAAAAAGAATGTTGAAAAAAAATGGTTCATTTCAAAAATATTTACAAATTTACTATTAAATATTTTTGATAAAACACGTATATTTTTTGTTTTAATCGTGATAACGCTTTTAAAAAAATAAAAATATGTCATTTTCCGACCAAACTATGGGAGAAACGGTGGTTGCCTGCAAATAGCCTTTTTTCTTAAATCGAGAAACTCGAAATGTAAACAGTCCGGGCTGCCTGAACCGCTTCCTGTTGGAATGTATAATATTAAACAATATCCTCTACTGAGTAATCGTGCACTGCGGCCCTTACTAGGCGATAGTCGCAGCCCTCTCTCGCCCCTTAAGCTGAAAATCCGCATGGGCCAGCAATTCTAGGAATTCCTAAACAGCGACTTCCTAAACCGAGAGACGGGTGTAATGAAATACGAGCAATAATAAAACGCTTTTCGTTTTAGAGTATCTCTTGCTTTTAAGCTTCGCGCCAATTGCGCATGCGCAGGAACAGCTGCGCGTGTTGTCTCAGATTTTTGGAGAATTCATATCTTTGAAAATTTTTCCCACCAAATATTGAAAACCACCACCAAATAACCACCAACATATTTCAAAACGAACATTTTTTAAATACAAAAAAGTATAACAAATTTTGAAATTACTGTAGTTTTTTAAATTTTCACCATAAAATATTGAAAACTATCGCCAAATTTTCACCAAACGACAAACAAAAAATTTCAGAAATTATTTTTGCAAAAATATAAAGAGTAGCTTGCAACCGTGAAGTTAGAACGTCAATTTTGAAAATACTGTCCTTTACGAAATTTCGACCACCAAATATTGAAAACCGCCACCAAGTGACCTTTACAAGATCAACAAATAAATCCGCCAAAAAAGTAGGATTGATTTATAATTAAATACGCGCAGTCATAAAAGGCTTTTTGTCGTAGAGTATTTGTTGATTTTAAGCTTGGCGCCAATCGCATATGCGCAGAAACAGCTGCGCGTGTTGTCTCAGATTTTCGGAGAATCCATATCTTCGACAATTTTGCCCACCAAATATTGAAAACCACCGCCAAATAACCACCAAAATATTAAACAAAGAATTTTTTTTAATGTGAAAAAGTGGCGTGCAAGCGCGAAGTTAGCACGCCAACTTTGAGGAGCAATCCCATGTGGGCGAATAATGTCGGCGTAAAGCAGAAACTCATGAGAGTAAAAGAGACAAATAGATCTGTCCGTCTCTTTCACTCTTATAAGTTTCTGCTTTACGCCGACGTTTTCTGCCAACATGGGACTGCACCTTGAAAGTAGGGTCGTTTTTTTTCAATTTTTACCACAAGATATTGGAAACAACCACATAATAACCACCAAATTATTCCACCAAAAAAACTAAAATCATATACAATTATACTTACCAACCAGCGTTCACATTGGAAAAGAGAATTTTTGGAATTCCAATTTCGCGCCGATCACAAGTGCGCATAAGCATGCGCAGAGTCCCATCACGGGCCACATGTATTTTCTAAAAGATCCGATATATTCTATAATTTCGACCACCAAACGTTCAGAGTTGACTACCAAACACCACCAAACGACCACCAATCGATACCAAAAAGAATTTTTCGAAAATATTAAAAAGTGCTGTGCCACCGTGAAGTTGGCACCCCAATTTTGAAAATTCAATAACTTTTACAATTTTGACCACCAAACCTTCAAGGTTGACCACCAAATACCACCAAACGATCCAAAAAGAATTTTTGGAAAATATTAAAGTGCTGTGACACCGTGAAGTTGGCATCCCAATTTTGAAAAATCAGTAACTTACAATTTTGACCACCAAACCTTCAAAGTTGATCGCCAAACACCACCAAACGATTCCACATAAAAGAAATTGGATATTCTAGAGTTGGTGTGCCAACTTCACGGGGGTTATTATAAGAGCAATATGTATTAGATGTAGTTTAGTGCCTGGAGATCTAAAAACCATGATTTTTATCGAAAATAAGCTTTTTCCACAATTGTCCCACTCTTCATATCAGTCTCGTGGAAGCAAAATTAAAGAATTAGAATGTTGAGGCATTCCAAGAAATTAATTATAAGATTTTACTTTAGGGCGTGCAATTCAATTTTATCATAACAAAGTCATTTATACAGTATGCTTGCGAAAAAATCGACCTATGTATCATAACCTAGAAACAGACTATCCATTGTATTACTTCTATTACTTGAACAATTTTACCATACACAGAGGTCTTTCTGTAAATATTTCGGGATTAAACACTTACCGGGCACGCATATAACAGATTCCATTTCCATCATTTTGTTATTTTATAGCTTCATAAACAAATGGCGTATGTTATCCTTTATACTCTATGCTAATGAGTGATTCACTAGCATTTCAAGCTCGCGTTAAGGGTGGCGCATGATCTAAGAATACACGGTCTAGCCACGCGCAACTAAAAAAAAGTTAACCAATAGGAAAGACTCCACCACCGGCGGCCATATTTGATAAGTTAGCGCGCGAGAATCGATAATCGTCAGATCGATATCATAGTCTGTATTTTGATAATATCAGTTTTTATAATTCGTATATACATGCACGTAAATGCTAAAAAAAAAACCCTCTTATTGTACACAGAGAAACATATTCACACCTTATATTCGTATGAAATAATGAATTTACAATACATAATAATAAAATAAACATACAAGTTCAGCAACGTATAATTTACAATGATATAAGCTCATGATACGAAATTCTACAGTTGAAGGGCGGAAAAACTATAGGGGGTAAGTGCCATTTCCGAAATTTTACAGGGCGACGAAAAAACGTTCGCAATACGTTGTACGTAGTACCAAATGGTGCGTGATTTTTTTTTTTACGTAAATCTAGTGTAGATCTATGTCCTTTGTGAATTTCATCCCGTTACATGAAAAAATGAAGGCGCCACGAATGTTCAAAGCCTAGGAAGGGGGTAACTCCAGGGCAGCGGAAGAACTAAAAGCGTCAACTCCATCGTTTTTCTTTTTCTCGTTCATGCAACACCAATATATGGAACCTCAGTCCCATAGATTTCGAGTGTACCCCCCCCCCCCCCCACATTCCGTTATAAAACGCGAAATTTCCATAGGGCCTCATGAGGAGTTACCTCCAATAGAATTTCCGCTACCGTGGAGTTACCTCCCCGACCGTTTTTAGACAGCTATGAAAAAAAAAAGAAATTGGTATTTTGACATTTCCTTAACGCAATAGTGACGGCCTTTACCAAGACTATTCGAAAATGCAAAAATCTCATTTTCGAAAAAAGTGGCTCTTACCCCCTATAGTATTTCCGCCCTTCAGTTGTAATTTCATGAAGGATATTTCAAATATTTTGGAAGATTTCTTTACTTTTCCCTTACGAAAAAGTATGATAGGGAAATCATTGTGGGTCTGCAACGATTTTCCTGTAATTTTTTCGCGAATGTATGAATAATTCAGGGCATGTGACACAGTCAAATACCTACATTACCGACCTCACTTTTTCAATTTTCTGAATTTTTTTTTTAATCTAAGAGCTTTTTCTGTAAATAAAAGATCGGTTTGAAACTTTGGAAAATATGTAAGAAGACCCATAAACTACGTTTACGTACTTACAGTGCAGTAAAGTACGTTTATGTATGAGTATAAAAGATGCAAAAAGAAAAATTCCAACTAAATTTCAACTCCGCGGTTCCGCTTGCCTGTTCGGTCGGTATTTGCGATGGGCACGACAATGCGAAGTCTGGCAGCCACTATTTGAGGCTCTATCAGCTGGCTCGTCTATATCTGAAATATGGGGTCTACGCTGTCAAAGATTGATGATGCGGTGTTCTTACAATAATATTTTTTTTAATTCTTGTCCAGCATAAAAGTTGAGTGAAACATGTTGTTTCAATGTTGAATTATGTAAGTATTCAAATCGCTATTGGCCTCGTTCAGTGGCCGCCAGACTTAGAATTTTCGTGCTCATCGCGAATGACGACCAAACCGGCAACCGTTGTCGACATTTAGTTGGAATTTATCTTTTTGCATCTTTCATACTCAAATGATGTACATAAACGTACTTCACTCTCGGCTCTTGCATTTCTCAAAGTTTGAAGCCGATATTTCATTTGCAAAAAAAGTTCTTAGGTGTTCCAAAGTGCAATTATTTTTTGTTAACTATTCCTTTTTTGGTTGAAGAATGATATTTTTGATGTGTAAACATCTTAGACCTCGATATGGGGAGTTGCGCCTGCTTCGAATGAAACCACAACTGCATAGTGTAACGCAGGCCTGTGACACACACGTTGTGTCTTATGGCACAGACCGGAGGCTCGCTTTTCTTCACCCACAGAAAGGAGCCTTTCGGTCTCTCTCTTTGCCCATCTCTCTTTCTGCTTCTCCATCTCTCTCTCCTTTTCAATCTCTCTCGCTCTCTCTCTCTCTCTTTTGTTATTGTTTTCTGGATATAAGTGATAGAATTTATTAATCTTCTTCAGGAAATCTAATTAGCCTAATTCTAAATGTGGATGCGTAATATAAATGCCACACAATGTGTTCTTTCAGAGAACTCATATCGGTCCGCACCGGTATTTTATAAACAAAGCTTGACTAAGCAGGCAAAGGAGAAAATGCGTTTTAGGAAAGGGGTCGTACGTAAATTACGTAACGGATAATCGAACCTCTTCGCCCCCATGTAACGAACCGTAACAAAATGTTTCTACCCCCCTATGGCTGTACGTAATTTATGGTTTCCAGAAATAATAAGATATGGGACTTGAAACTAGTGGAAATTAGTTGTATTTAAGATAATGCGTGCTGTGCAGAGAGAAAATTTCATTTTCAAAATTCTATGATTTTTCTTCGACTAATTTTTTTTCTTTAACTATTAACATTCAAATCCCATTAACATACATATACAAATAAAAAAATTTTAAATTTATTTCTTTTAAACAAAAAAAGTGACTTTTCTACGATAAGAGATGACTTCTTAAGAAAATACTTAAATTTTCTAAAAGATAATTAAATTCTCTACAAAACAATTGAATTTTCAAAGAAATAGTTCAATTTTCAACCTTAAAAAAAAATTCGTAACAAAAAAGTTTAATAGTTGATAGTTCAACCTAGAAGGATGAAATGTAATTGAAAAAAACATTAATTTCAAAATTAAAAAGACGAATTTTCAACTAATAAAGAGATTTCTCAGTGATGAAAGAAAAAAAAGTTCACCTGAATTGTTGATCCAGTAAAATAGGAATTTTCAGCAAAAAAATTAATTGTCAACAAAATAGTTAAATTTTTAACCAAAGAGGTAAAACTTCATTAAAAACAAATTCAACCGAATAGTTCAACTTTTACCCACGCAGTTAAATTTTCAATTATAAAAAATCAGTTCTCAACTAAATAGTCAAACTTCAACCAAAAAGATGAATTTTCAAATTAAAATATGAATCTTCAACGAAAAAATTATTTTTTAACAAAGTGATTCAAAAAAAAATTTCAAAAAAAAACAGTTTAAATAAGAAGGTAATTTTCTACGAAGGTATTTGAATTTTCAACCCAAAAAGACGAATTTTCGATAATAACAGTTGAATTTTCATACAAAAAGGATGCCTTTTTAAAACAATTATTTAATTTTTAATCAAACAGTTGCATTTGCATCGAAGAAAGATCAATTTTCTACTAAAACACATGACTTTTTAAATCAGAAAGACAAATATTAAAAAATATAGTTGAATTTTCATCGAAAAAATATTTAAATTAATTTTTCTACACAAAATGTGAATTTTTCTCAAAAGATAAATTTTCTACGAAATAGTTGATTTTTCAACCAAACAGTTGCATTCTTATCAAAAAAAGACTAATTTTCTACTCAGATAGATGAATTTTTAAATAAAAAATATACATTTTCCAAAAAATAGTTGGATTTTTATCCAAAAAACATCTAAATTTATTTTTCAATACCAAAATATGAATTTATGTCAAAAAGTAAATTTTCTACTAAATAGTGGAATTTTCAAGCAAAAAGATTAATTTTTTAACAAAACTGTTGCATTTTCAAACAAATAATAAAATTTACAACTGAAAAGATCATTTTCAGGAAGAAGCATCTGCAAAAAAAGAAATATAAATACAAAGCAAATAAATTACTCAGAAGAATGTTATATCAGGATTACCACAAAACTTAATTTTAAAAATTCTCTAATTTTTCCGTAACTACCTTTTCATTTTCCCTGACCATTAATATTCAAAAACCAGAATATTACATTTGTAACATTTTGAACCTAGAATCTTTTATAAACGGAATATAATAATTTCAAATAAAAGTTGAAAATTTTCAAATCTATTCGGTTTGACAGTTATTTAAAGTTATATAAATCTCGGACTTTTGTAAGATTTTTTTCCAAATCCCTGACTTTTTCCTGAATTAAAAAAAATTGTTCTTGGCTAGGTTCCTTTTCTCACTCACCAGTTTTCTTTGTTGCGTAAAGTTGAATTCATATTAAATTTCTGTACAATTTCTGCGAGATACTTATTTAATTTGTGAATTTCCGAAAGTTACATACATGAATGAAGGACCCCCCCCCCTTCAGTAACAAATCGTAACAAAATCTTTGGACCCCTCCCTCCCCCTTAAGCTGTTACGTAATTTAAGTACGTTCCCAAATAAAATTGTTTGAAGAATGAATCAATGAATTTTTTAAGTGTTGAAAATTATATCATTTTTGAACAATTTTAACTTAAAAACAGTACAATTTAGTGATTACAAGTTGTTTCTTGAAAATCTTAAATGAAAAATGTAATTTACAAATGAAAAATAAAAAAAAATGAAACAATGAAAACTTTAAAATAAGATTTGGAAGTTTCAATCGGATGCATACATTTAATTAATTACGTAGGGCATTCAAATTGAAATAGTTCAATTTTTAACGTAAAAATCTATAAATTATTTAGTTATAAACAGATTCAGAATCACCTTATTTGCTTTATGTAAGATTTCAATTTCAGTCAACGTTTACCGAAGATGTTTACACATAAATCTGTCTTGGGTCATAGTTTAGGACGCACGTGATTTATTTAATATGAAAATCGTCTTTGTAAATGCAAATTAATATTCTTGGTTTAAAATTCCATTATTTGAGTTGGATATTCATAATTTTAGTTGAAAATTCATCTTTTTGGTTTAAAATATGAGGATTCATCATTCCACTTGAAAATTCATCACTTTGTTCCAAAGTGTAATTATTTTTTGTTAACTATTTCGTTTTTGGTTGGTGAATGATATTTTTTAATATGAAATATTTTAAATATTTTAAAAATATCCAATAATATTGGTGAAATTATTGAAATCTTGGTTAAATCATTACAATCTTTATACACTCTTTTTGAATTATATGAAATCTTTCGAAATCTCTGCGAAATATTCAACATACTAGTGAAACATTTAGTAATATTTTAGAAATTTATGGAATCTTAGGTAAATCATTGAAGTCATCATCAAAATCTGTGCTGAATATTTAAAATCTTTGCAAAATATTTGAAATCTTTGGGAAATTATTCTAACCTCTGTGAAATCTCAGCAATCTACCCTCGTGAAAAGGAAGACCAACTTTAGATCACAGTATAGGCAGGTATATTCTTGCCCCGGCAGTTTGAACCCCCAATATCCATTCATTATTAGGCTCATCACGAGTCATAGATTGTAGAGGGGGCGCTCTTTCTTGTAAGTTTCAACAGAAAGAGATGACAAGATGGAGGGAGGGACAGAGTTCCATAAATATAACGGCAACTGGTTGAAGCCTTCTATATCTATAAAATAATAATAAATCATCCCAGGTTCTTTGGGACTTTTAGGTATAGCTAGTCTGTTGATACAGAGAGCTATCCTTATTTAACACAGAGAGTGGTGTCTATTTCCATGCCCTATAATTGATGCAGGTATAGGCTGAAAGGTAAAAGACCAGAAAAAGACCAAACGGGGTTTGAAACTGGTCTTACTGTGATCTAAAGTTGGTCTTTCTTTTCACGAGGGTACTTGAAGTCTATACGAAAATTTTGAAATCTTCGTGAAATCTTTCTAAAACCTTTGAAATTATAATATACATTTATTTCTCGAATGTATATACAATTAACTCATCATTTTTTGGGTTGATCTTTTTATTTCTGCACACTTTCTGCCACTTTTGAATATAATACTCCTCCTTTGGAAATTGGAATAAACTGATGTCTGGGTTGTTTTTATCCGATTGATTGACACAACCGTCAACTGCACACATGCATGGCATTTTTCCCTATAAGAATATGCAACGAAATGCTTTTACAAGATAAGTAAACGTGTGTAATTCTCATCACGAAGTACTGCAAGGAGACCGCACGCCCACAACCGCGATCGCCTGTTCTCGGATTTTTATTCCTTCCCAGATGAGGGCGCCACATGTGGCAAATTGAGGAACTACGATTCCCATAGTAGCAGACGACAATTTAGTTACAAAGTTTATCTGAAGAGACGCTCTCATCTGGGAAGGAATAAAAATCTGAGAACAGGCGATCGCGAAATGGCGCCAGATGAAATATATGGTGTGCGGTCTCCTTGTAGTACTTCATGATTGTTATACAATTGAGCTTGTCCGTAATAATAAATTGTTTACTTTTAAATGGAGTAAATGATTTTTTGACTATTTCTAATCGTGCCACTTGTACATTATTCACAATCGATAATTAGGGATATAATCCATGGAAAATATGTTATAAAATTAGACATATATACGTGCAATCTGGAAATTGATGTAGTAGGTTATGTTTACAATTACAGCTACTTCGTATACACGAAGTAGTATAAGGAGACCCCACTCCCGGAAAATTTGGACGCGTGGATTCGGATTTAGTTAGTTTGCATCGCTCGTAGCGCCTCTTGCGGAAACATGCATACATACATATAGGTCTACATACGTACAGGCATACACATTCGTAAAAATCTGTGTTTCGTGACAAGCATGTGCGCGTTGGTTTTCCCCGGCTCACACCATTGGTGCCGCCATTTGTAAATCATGTATTTCAACGCTTTTCCGCAAGAGGCGCCGCGAGCGATGCAAACTAACTAAATTCTAATCTACGCGTCCGAATTTTCCAAAGACCGCATGGGAGTGGGGTCTCCTTATACTACTTCGTGTTCGTATACTTATTAAACTACACTTTTCACCCTAATAGCACGGAACGTTCCTGGAACGTTCCAAACATAAATTAAGGTTATTGTTATTATTATCAATAAAAAACGCGTAAAACGTAAGTGATGGGTTAAAATCGATGTCAATTTATGATACGGATATCATATTATAGTGTAGTACATGCGGTACTCAAAACCCAAAAATGACATCCATTCTTACCTATCTCTTACGGTTTACGAGATAATTGTTGTTAAAAACAACAATAATGGAAGTTTCCCCTCAGGTCCCAGTGGAACGTTCCTGGAACGTTCCTAAGGGCGGACATTTTACACGTGCCGGGAACGTTCCTGGAACGTTCCGTGCTATTAGGGCAATATTTATAATACAACTTTATAATACACGAAAATATTTATCCTTGCCGTCATTTGAATATTGAGAATTTTCGCAGGTATTGACATTGGTTTACAATACAACCATAATTCATGATTTCAAATCGCTTGAGTGACGACCGAGACGCTAACGGTTGCTATGGTAACAAACTGGCGGCCAGTGGCTGAGCGCGCGAGTGGGGCGAAACTGGTAGAGCTTAAGGCTAGGGCTGTGTTCGAGAATTGACTGGCAGCACTAGTACGGCATGGCGTTTACGACAATTCGCTATGGGCTCGCCCTGAGCCAGGGTTGGTAAGTTACGCGTAACTCAAGTATTTTCTACGTATAATACGTTGTTGACGTAATATACGTCGAAAACAGTAGAAAACTCCTGTAAGTTACGTTTTCAAGATGGCCGAATTGCAAAATCAGTGTTGACAAGTACATATCCTCACTTTTCAAATATAATAATTATTAATAATTTTGCTGAATGCGTTATAGTAATTGAAAATAATAATTATGTCTGGGCTGGAATGAAATACCCAACATCATAATAGAATCCCATGGAAGGATTTGTTTTTTGAGCGAAAGAAGGAAGGACAGAAAACTTTCACAAAGTGTCTTTTCTGCGATAAGATGTTTAAAAAAAACTCTTTTAAAACATCTACAAATCCACATGTATGTAAATAATTGTTGATTCTTCCGATAGTAATTATTATGGATCATATTGAATAATATTATGTATGTAATTATGCAGGGTCTCTCTCATTATAACCTCAAACTGCTCAAACATTTATTCAAATTCAAGGACTTTTTAAATATTGGCATTTGGCGCCAGATTCACGAGCGAACACGGCGACCACGAACCACAAGAAAAATAGGTTACCCAGTAAACACGGGATAACTTTAAGATATCGTTATTTTTATCGTTCGCAGGAGCTCTTACAGAAATTACCAAAAGATATCTTCACGACATCGTCAAGAAGTTTTTCAATGATATCTGAAACTGGTTTCTTAAAGACGTCTTTTGATGTCTTTAAGAAAATTTGTAGAAAAGCGCGGGATGTATTTTCAGAGATAACTTAAAGACATCTTTCAAGATATCGTTAACGATACATTTTTTAAAGAAAAAAAGCACGTGGTGTGCGATATGGAGAATTGATAAATAATTATAATTATATCGTCATGTATTCCTCGTTATGTATTCCCAACCTGTACATTCAGTGTTTAAAAAGTCTGTGAAAAGAAAAGTGAATCAGGAAGTAAACGTACTTATACATTTTCTAAATATTAAACGTGATTTATCCAGCAAGTCGTGTTCCTAACCTCTAATACCTCTTTCTAGCTCTCTCATGTTCTCATAAAATGAAATGGAGAGAATGGGAAACAGCTCAATTCTTTCTTCATCGCCTAGAGAAGTTAAAATTGTTAAGTGTAAACAATCAAATAATAAAGATAGACCTGCAGTACCTCAAAATGTCAAGCCTGGAATGCAACTAAAAATTCTCGGCAGTCACGTACTTAGTCCTGCAACTTCAGGTTTATCTCGACTATTTATCAGTTATGTATAAATGACTTTAAATTAAAAAACAGGCACTTCTGTGTATACAAAACACAGAAATTGCAAGTTTTTAAATTTAAAGTCATTTATATACAACTGATAAATAGTCGAGATAAACCTAAAGTTGCAGGACTAAGTACGTAACCCCCCAGCTGCATGTAAAATAACGATATCTTCAAGTAATCTTATGAATTCTCGTTATTTTGTCTTATTTCTATCTTAAAGACATCGTTACGATATCCCGAAGAGCTCTTTACGATGGTAATAGCTAAACCTTAAAGACTCTTTAAAGCTTCGTTATGGGATATCTTCGAAGATGTCGTTCATCTTTAAGAAGATGTCGTAAAGAGCTCTTTAAGATGTCTTCGTGTTTACTGGGTATGAGAAGCATTTTTCGATATTGACGCATGCGCACTGAAAGTTTCCATTCGGACGTAATATACGTCAAATCATGTAGAAAACTAGAGAGGTAATATACGTGGTAATATACGCGTAGAAAACCACGTGTAAGGGTGTCGTCCCATGGCAGCGTCAATCTTGGCATAAAACGCAAAACGTCAAATCACTAGAAATTTCAACCAATGATATTCTCCTAGTAATTTACAGAAACACTGTGATTGGCTGAAATGTCTAGTAAATTGAAGTTTTGCGTTTTGCGCTAACCCAGTAAACACGAAGACATCTTAAAGAGCTCTTTACGACATCTTCTTAAAGATGAACGACATCTTCGAAGATATCCCATAACGAAGCTTTAAAGAGTCTTTAAGGTTTAGCTATTACCATCGTAAAGAGCTCTTCGGGATATCGTAACGATGTCTTTAAGATAGAAATAAGACAAAATAACGAGAATTCATAAGATTACTTGAAGATATCGTTATTTTACATGCAGCTGGGGGGTTACGTACTTAGTCCTGCAACTTTAGGTTTATCTCGACTATTTATCAGTTGTATATAAATGACTTTAAATTTAAAAACTTGCAATTTCTGTGTTTTGTATACACAGAAGTGCCTGTTTTTTAATTTAAAGTCATTTATACATAACTGATAAATAGTCGAGATAAACCTGAAGTTGCAGGACTAAGTACGTGACTGCCGAGAATTTTTAGTTGCATTCCAGGCTTGACATTTTGAGGTACTGCAGGTCTATCTTTATTATTTGATTGTTTACACTTAACAATTTTAACTTCTCTAGGCGATGAAGAAAGAATTGAGCTGTTTCCCATTCTCTCCATTTCATTTTATGAGAACATGAGAGAGCTAGAAAGAGGTATTAGAGGTTAGGAACACGACTTGCTGGATAAATCACGTTTAATATTTAGAAAATGTATAAGTACGTTTACTTCCTGATTCACTTTTCTTTTCACAAACTTTTTAAACACTGAATGTACAGGTTGGGAATACATAACGAGGAATACATGACGATATAATTATAATTATTTATCAATTCTCCATATCGCACACCACGTGCTTTTTTTCTTTAAAAAATGTATCGTTAACGATATCTTGAAAGATGTCTTTAAGTTATCTCTGAAAATACATCCCGCGCTTTTCTACAAATTTTCTTAAAGACATCAAAAGACGTCTTTAAGAAACCAGTTTCAGATATCATTGAAAAACTTCTTGACGATGTCGTGAAGATATCTTTTGGTAATTTCTGTAAGAGCTCCTGCGAACGATAAAAATAACGATATCTTAAAGTTATCCCGTGTTTACTGGGAAGTTTGATGATGCCATGGAATGCCACCCTAATACGTGGAGTATTATACGTTACCAACCCTGCTCTGAGCTCGAGGGCCCTTTCACACGATTGCAGATCCGCAAGTTGCGGACTTGCGCAAATCATAAGTATAGTGAAAATAGAGATTTTTCCGTCAGCGGAAAAGTCTCCGAATGGCGGTGATTTGAATGCTCGATTTTTTTAAAATAGAAAATTTAATGTTTTTCAAATTATAGGCAAGTTTATTGAGCTGAAAATAATTATGGACGAATTAAGACGATGAATTAAATACATTTTTCAGTGCTTTGACGAAAAGAAACGAGCACATGCCGAATCCGCTGATTTCTGTCAAAGTTATGTATGCACGAGTTTCGGGTGTTTCCTGTTTTGTCTCGCTTCTCAAACAAACTAATATTTTCGTGCACATAAGGTAAGTGCTTTTGACAGTTGTTAACGTAATAAATTATCATGTTATGTTTGGGGTTATGCCGGCTACGCTTTCGTAAAGCCGTGCCGTAAGTCTTCTAAAGGCTGTTGTTTGCAAAAGCATAATATTTTTGTGTTAACAAATGCTGATTACACTTACCTTCTGTGCAAAAAAAAAATTATTTTGTTGAAAGAGCGATACAAATCAGGTAACATCCGAAACTCATGCATACATAACTTATTTGAGAGAAATCAGCTGATTTCGCATGTGCTCCTTTCTGTATGTGAAAACATTGAAAAATGTATTTAATTCATCGTCTACATTCGTCCGTAATTATTTTTAGCTCAATAAACTTGTCTCTAATTTGAAAAACATGAAAGTTTCTATTTAAAAAAAATCGAGCATTCAAGTTACCGCCATTCAGAGATTTTTCCGTCAGCGGAAAAATCTCTATTTTCACAACTCATGACTTGCGCAGGTCCGCAACTTGCGGATCTGTAATCGTGTGAAAGGGCGCCGAAGGGGAGCTCAACCAATGGAATTTATGAGACTGCATGGCTGTCAGATTATATCCGAAAAAGACTTTGAGCTCCCCTTCGAACTCAGAGCGAACTCAGAGCGAATTGTCGTAAAAGCCAGCAGTCAGCCCATGCAACGCCCGTGTATGTGTATGGGGCAGTTGTTCTCTTAGCATCCAGAGGGGTATCGTAGTTCAAATAAATCCAATATATCGCGTTCCGAACGTGTAGGCCCGTGTTTGCCTTGTTATGTATAGCAAAAATACTGAAATTCATCTAAAACTTGATACTTTTTATAAAAATGAAAGAAGAACATAGTTTTCAGTAACAATAAGCGCAGCTGTAATTATTAATTATGAAAAAGTATTTTGAAAACAGTTTGAATTGTATTCGTATTTCTCTATTGTTGATTTTGCTCATGTAATTAATTAATTTCATAAACAATTGCAATATTTACCAATTTCAAACATTTAATGATATTGTTTAATTAATAATAGTAAAAATAATATTTAAACCTTAATAATTAGCCTTATAATATACTTTTTTATTAATTTCTCCAGAAATTTCCTCTCTCTCTGAAAAATATATATCCTGGCGGACCGGCCGAACGCAAACATTACGCTACAGCGTAACGGTAAAGTAATGGTAAAGTAATATGGCATTATAATTGATAAAAGAAACAAAATTAATATGTAAACTGTTGCAATTATAATAAAGCGTTAAAATTTACGTTAAATGGTCATGCCGTCATTGCAACAACTTGCTTTCTCATCGTTAAAAAATAAAAAAACAAAGTGGCTGTCATTCAAGTCAGGCCCCTGCAGACTGGCAACCCACTTGAAGCCCCGTTAACGGGTTGCCAATATGCAGGGGCTGGACTGCAATGACATTCACTATGCTTTTTTATGTTTTAAGGCTGCAAAAGCAACTTGTTGCAATTACGGCATGGCCATTTAACGTAAATTTCAACGTTTTATTATAATTGCAACAGTTTAAATATTAATTTTGTTTCTTTTATCAATTATAATGCCATATTACTTTACCATTACTTTACCATTACTTTACCGTTACGCTGTAGCGTAATGTTTGCGTTCGGCCGGTCCGCCAGGGTATTTATATATAATTTATTTAAAAAAAATTATATATAAATAAATTAATGTAAAAATTACATCAAAATAATTTAGAAATGCAGGAAAATTATTTATTGAATATATTACTGAAGACACTTATAATTATTCGAAAGAATAATTTATTGTAAAGTGTTTCACAAGATTAATGAGTGGAAAAATATATTGATATTAATATATAAAAGCATTTCAATTTGAAGGCATACAATTTTTTCAAGTAAACGAATTAAAAATATTTATTTTTATTTTCATTACAAATCGCCTAACAAATTAAACGTATATATATAATATACAGAGTGCACCATCTTCCCTTTTTTTCTCAGTTTCCCCTTTTTTCTTGAAATTCCTCTTTTTCTCCTATTTTCAAAAAGCTTCCCCTTTTTCCTCTTTTCTCTTGAAATACACGATATTTGAAAATACAATATTTGAACCACCCCCATAAAATTACAAAATATATAAGACTTTTTGAATAAATACCTAATTAAAAAATTGAATATTCCAAATTTATCAACTGCAATGTAAAATTTAACGATTTTGGATTTAAACTATATCCTATTGGTTCAAAAATTATGTCATATTTGTTATATTTACAGCTTTTACTAGCGAGCAATAATAAAAAATTACGAAATTTGAAAATAAATTTTTTGCGCAGTAACAATTTCTTTGAAATTGTGTAAAAGCATGTTTTTTTTGGATTGAGTCCTACGCAGGAAAAAAATGTTTAACACAAATAAAAAATATTTGATAAATTTTCAGTAATGCTTCCAAGGTTTAAAATATTTTAAATCTATTCAAAACCTCTTGAATTCCTAAAAGTATTTTTAGCTGACTGGAATTTTTCTTGAAATTTCAAAAAATCGTTCGAAAAATGTAATTCTTTTAAAGCTTCTAAATTTTTTTGATTGAAATCTTTTTAAAAATTTGCCTTTCTATAAAATCTTTTACAGTTTGAAATTCTTTCTCAAACTCTTCGAATCTTCTAAATATTTCTTGAATTCACTCGATTCTTAATTTTTTGATCTTACAAAATTGAAACACTTTGTTTTGAAATCTTCTAATCTTTTTCAAAATTTGAGGAAATCTTTTGAAATCTTATTCAATTTTCTCTTCAAGTTCATTTTACAAACTGAAAAATCATTTAAAAAATTCCCCACATATCTTTTGATAATTCTTTATTAATCCTTTCAAAATTTTTAAACCCTCTAATATTTTTAAATTGTGCAAATTTTGTTTGAAATATTTTTGAATTTAAAATGTTTTCAAACTAAATATTTTAAAACTTGGAAGCATTTCTGAAAATTTATCAAATATTTTTTATTTCTGCCAAACTTTTTTTCCGAACAAGCAAAATGATAAGATGTTTATTTGGTTCTAGCTGGATAAATTGCAGATTTGACATATTCAACTTTTTTCTAAATGTGTGCGTAGGACTCCATAAAAAAACATGTTTTTACACATTTTCAAAAAAATTGTCACTGAGCATAAAATTAATTTTTAAATTTCGTAATTTTTTATTATTGTTCACTAGTGAAAGCTGTAAATATAACAAATTCGTCATAATTTTTGAACCAGTAGGAAATATTTTGAATTTAAAATCATTAAATTTTACATTGCAGTTGATGAATTTGGAATATTCCATTTTTAAATTAGGTAGGTATATAAAGTGTTCACCTTCTAATACTTATTCAAAAAGTCCTATATATTTTGTAATGTTATGGAGGTAGTTCAAATATTGTATGTTCAAATATCGTGCATTTCAAGAGAAAAGGGGAAAAAGGGGAAGCTTTTTGAAAATAGGAGAAAAAGAGGAATTTCAAGAAAAAAGGGGAAACTGAGAAAAAAAGGGAAGATGGTGCACTCTGTATATTATATATATACGTTTAATTTGTTAGGCGATTTATAACGAAAATGAAAAGAAATATTTTTAATTCGATTACTTAAAAAAATGGTATGCCTTCAAATTGAAATGCTTTTATATATTAATATAAATATATTTTTTCACTCTCTAATGAAGGCTGGTGACCTTCTCAGCATCAATCACCAGCCTATTGAGACTCTCGGCTTCCTTTCTCATGTCCTTATCCCCCCCCCCCCCCCCCCCGTAACAGAAGGTTTGGTGGGACTGACGTTACAGCTTGACTCCACCATACGACAAATCACTGCTTAATTCGGACTCGGACATGATTTCGACTCACAAAACAAAATTCGCGCATACAGGTGATAGTTGGGAGTACAATCTAAACATGAATAATACAAATAATAAAGTAGCCTCGGAATGGACTGAAACTTGGATTGACGAAAAGCATGCACACAGGAAACGCAAAGGTCAAGTCTCAGGCGATGAATGGAGACTGGGTGTTTGGAATGCTAGAGGAGTGAATGATCTTAAAATAAGAGAACTACGAGAAACTATGCACGTAAGGAAACTAGACATTCTTTGTGTAGGGTAAGGAGGGGCAGCGCCAACCGGTGAGACAAAGGTAACTTTGCTTATAACATCGCTATTATTTAACAATTTTAATATTACTTTGCATTAAATAAATCTATTATAGCATAGAGATAATGTTACGTACTAAAATCTTAAAAATTGACGACGTAACAGAAAAATGATGCAGAAAACAGTTTTGACAACGAAAGAAGGGAAGATTTGCTAGCAGAAATATAAAGTTGTCAACATTAATGGCAATACTTACAGTATGAAAATTTTATATTTTGACAGATTACACAATATCACATTATTTCATTATAATAGTTGAACCTAATTCAAGTCCCCAATATTTTAAATATCTTAAATAAATGAGGCCTCACCAGTGGGGCAAGCATAACCAAAATAATAGCTAACACGTGCTTAGGTTATAAACGTGTCATAAGTTTTGTCGATAAGTGATCGGTAATGTAGGACAGCCACTTATCTTCTACGCTACATGCAAGAAACTATTAAATATTATTATTTTAAATCCAGTCGGTAGAGTGGGTGTTTTGTATCGGTATGGTAGAAACCTTTGCGCGTAGTCCGTCTCTAGTTCAATGTTAACGCATAAGAGGTTATATCGCAGCTATCACTATTTTGATTAAAAATAACTTATTCTTCTTCCTGGAAATGTTTTAAGGTAATTTTTCCAGTACATAAAATACCACAGAAGCGAACCATCATGTTTTGCCATCTTCAGATGTTTTGATTTTCATAAAAAGCTGCGTTTGCCTTTGCCCTCGGGTGTGGGGCAAAGGCAACGAAATACAGCTTGTTGGAAATAATTGAATTATTAAATCATTATTTCATTAATGTAATTAATACTTATAGAAATATGATATACAATAATGTAGGACTCGAAATTTAAAAAAAGTGGATCAATTCCACATCTTATTAACTTCAAAAAAGTCATTGACTGTTAGCTGGTCGACGCTGCCCCTCCTTACCCTACCTGAGACGAAGAAAAAGGGTTGTGAATTTATAAACATAGAAAATGGGGTGTTGGAAGGCGCGGTTGTGAAATATGTTCAGGAGTAGATAGCGAATCACATCGTATTCAAGGGGTCAGTTTAATTATGAATGAAAAAGCAAGGCAACATCTCATAGATCGTAATTTTGTATCACCCAGATTGCTATGGGCTAGAATGAAGGTAGGAATCAGAAGATTATTTATCATAGCGTGCTACGCACCAGTTGATAGCGATTCGAGGGAAGTTAAGGATGCCTTCTGAAACACTTTAAATGATACAATAAGTATTTGCGATCAAGGTGAAAGAATAATTCTTCTAGGAGATATGAACGGATGGGTCGGTGTCCAACGTCAGGATATAGATACAGAAAGGGTGCTAGGTGATTTTGGAGATCCAACAAGAAAAAATTATAACGGGGAAAAGTTAGTTAGCTTATGCTTAGAAAAGGGCCTATTTATTACAAATACTTGGTTTAGACATAAAATGATCCACATTTACACCTGGCGCAAAGGAAATAGCCACAATATAATTTACTTTGTTATTGTGGATGAAAGACTAAGAGAACTAGTTAAAGATACAAGAGTCATGAGGGGTTCCGAATGCAATACTGATCATTACCTTTTAGTCTGCAAAATAAACTTAGGGCGGGGATGGAGAACAATGAAAACAAAGAAAACGAAACAAACACGAATAAAAATTGAAAATTTACAGAGACCAGAAGTGCGAATAGAGTTTCAAAAGAGGTTAACTGAACGCATAGATAGGGCAACGTGGGAAGCGCTTATAAGCAATAAAGATGTAGAGGGCGCGTGGACTTTGTTACGGAATATCATTGTCAAAACTGCGACCGCGGTATATGGTATGGCGATTGTAGGAAGAAAATCTGGTGACGCATGGTGGAATGATGAAATTGAGGCAGCCCAAAAAGAAAAGAAAGTAGCGCACAATAAAACGCTGAACATGACAGGTCTTAGCGATGAGGAGAGAAATAGACTCAAAAATTATTACAGACACAAAAATAGGAAAGTTAAACGACTAGTCAAAGAGAGTAAAGAGAAAATCAGAACAGAAGAAGAGAACAAAATAGAAAACTGCTTTGAAGGAATTATGAAACTATTATATAAACAGTTGAAGGAAAGTAAAAGTACAGAGTTTGTTAGCATGAGAAACAGTAAAGGTGAAATGCTATATGATATAGCCGGGATAGTAAACGCTTTAAAAGATTCTTTTAAAGAACTATTAGGAGGTGAAGATATAGGGCAACAAAACTGCGACATAGAACATAATGCATTAGAAAACCCAATTGAAAAAGTCTGTGTCACTGAGGTCAGAGATATAATTAAGAACTTGAAAAATGGTAAGGCTGCTGGTATAGACAGTATTAGTACTGAAATGCTTGAATATGGTGGCGAGTACATACCTCACAGGTTGTGCGAATTAATAAATTTATGTATCGAAACGGGAAAAGTCCCGGACGATTGGAAAAAAGCGATTACCGTACCAATATACAAAAGAAAGGGAGATAAAAGCAACTGCAGTAATTACAGAGGTATCAGCCTACTAAGTACCGTAAGTAAAATATACTCAAAAATACTTATCCGTAGGGTAATGGAAATTACACAAGAGAAGATACGGGAAGTTCAAAGTGGATTTATGCCAGGAAGATCATGTACAGATCAGATATTTAGCCTAAGATAGGTCACAGAAAAAAGTTTGAGAGTAGGAAAGAAAGTCTTCTGTGCATTTATTGATCTAGAAAAAGCATTTGACAAGGTGAATAGAAGTAAACTTTGGGAAGTCCTTAAAGAGTATTGAGTGAATGGAGGGCTCCTACAAGCAATAAAAACAATATATACAGGTAGTAAAGCGAATGTAAGGGTAAATGGGAAACTGAGTGACTGGTTCGATATTACCCAGCAAAAAAGAAAGTATTGATACGAATTTAATTGAAAAGACTAAGACATCCTGCAAATCCCGCTTTGCGACAATGACGCATTGGATCTATATGTCAATGCATGTAAATTCGTGAAGACGGTATTTCAATTTTGAATCTTTCTATACGTACAAATACAGTACAAAAGTCTAAAGTCAGCGAATACCCTTCAGCAATGCGTCAGCACGCAAACGCTTCAGCATTGGTCAATGCGTCTGAATTCGTGAGAGTAAAATACACACTTGAATTCGCCCCAATGCGCCACGGCGAATTTCAGCAAGCGTTGATTCATACAATTTAATCCGTAACAGGAAAACCAACGTGCAGGGCATATACAGGGTGTTCAATAAGTTCCCGTACTTTTTTTTGGTATTTCAACAGGCTATATTTTTTACGAGAAACTAATAAAACCAATATATTCAGAACCAAAAGATTTACTAAAACAATGAAAAAAAATGTACGTAAAGAAAATTACATCGAGTGTTCAAAATTTCCCCCTTTGACTTCAATACATTTGCGAAGTCGCTTCCGCACGGAGAAAATTTTTAGTTAGCCGAGTAGGCTAAATAGCTCGGTTAAAGACATATTATTTAAAAAGAATCAATAAATTGTTGAAAGTAATCATGTGCTTGTTGCTATTCACAACCGAGCTGAAACGCTTAAAGTCAAATGGTAGAAAATAACACATTAAATGGTTGTCGGAACCAAGTTTAACTCTGCAAAATTTGATGGAGTAGTTCTTTGTTAAAATGAAGCGAATTTTTCAGTTACAAGTAAACAAGTGCTTTGCATTACATTTTAACCAAGCTGCAGATAGTAGTTATATTTTCACAAGCAAACTAGTCTCTTTTTACACAATCAATAAGCTTGTTAATTTTTCTCAAGCAAGTTAGTAAAAGTAAATCAAGTTAAATTGACAGATTTTAACCGAGTAGTGACAGATTTTAACCGAGTAGAGATTTTAGCACAATTGCGCATGCGTCGGACCAGCAGCCAGCATTACGACGCTAATCCTTGGTTGTGGTTTGTGACGCGCCAATTTTTTAGTGCAAAGTGTGAAAAGTGCACTGGACATATGGCAGACGAGGACGTATGCAATTTGCTACGAGAGTGGGGCCTGTCGCAGTACATAGATCACTTTAAAGCATGCATTTTCCCCAAATTCTATTTGTTAGACTTCCCATTTGACCTAATTTCTATGCAGCTGAATTATTATTCTACCTAATCTCCGTTGCTCGGCTGCATAGAAATTCGGTCAAATGGGAAGTCTAACAAATAGAATTTGGGGAAAATGCATGCGCTATATATATATAATGGTAACCGAGTAGCTTTGCTGCCGTAGCAGTATAGGTCGGCTGCACCAGCCAAGTACATTAGTGACAGTAGCCAAGTAGCTTTGCTGCCGTAGCAGTATAGGTCGGCTGCAACAACCAAGTACATTGGTTACGGTAACCGAGTAGGTCAGCTATCGCAGCAGACTGAGTTTGGCTACTGTAACCAAGTAGGTTGCTAATTTTAAACAAAAAATTTTAGCCAATACAACTTGGTTAGATTTTACAACGAAGTTTGCAGGTGCTATATTAGCAGTCTTACTTGGTTACTTTCAGCAGAATTTTGGTTATTTTCAACAGGTTTATTTTCTCAGTGCGAAGATTGCCGACAATGCTCGCACACTCTTCTACCGTGATCGTGTCCCAAGCGCAGATGAGAGCCGTTTTAAGAGCATCTGCGGTGGCGTAACGTCTTCCTGAGATTTTTTGCTCCAAGGTGGACCACACCGAATAGTCCATTGGGTTCAGGTCCGGTGAGTTTGGCGGCCAAACGTCCTTGCCCCAAAAACCGGGAAACAGCTCTTCGCAAACAGCAATCATGGATCGAGCTGAATGTGCCGGCGCCCAATCTTGTTAAAGCACAAATCCATCTGGGCCGAAGTGCTGCATCGCCCAAGGCTCCAGAACTTCACGGAGGACTCGCTGTTGATAGATCGCAGCGTTGATTTTGACATTTCGGTCGATGAAAATCAACGGCGTCTTCCCTGTGGCACAGATTCCGGCCCAAACTATAACGGAGGCAGGAAAATGGCTTCGACCGATAATTTTCGCTTCCGCGGACTTCTGATGGCCCTTCTTGAGCAGCTGGCGACGATTTTGGCGGTTATGAAGAGGTTCGACGGTGAAAATCTTCTCATCCGTGAAGAGGCCTTTTGACAAGCGAGCACCACCGATCACACGGAAAAAAGTAGATAGTTAGATTCACTTTTATGTATTGTTAACTTCAAGTTTACTTGTTCACATTGTACAAGAAACAATTCAAATAGTTTTTTATACTGAATGAGATTGTAATCTCAAAATATACAAAACCTAAAGTCAGCATTACTACTTCAAATTGTAAAAAGAAAGATTACTAAAAACAAGCAGCTTCAATAACTATTTAGAATAGTACAGTTGAACATGTAAACTGTATGAATAACTAATTCACATAGTAAGCAAAGCATTGTGAGTTTGAATTTTGCAATAAGTTCGATCTCCTTTTTCGCATTGCAATAAGCACTGCGCGAGATTGTTAGCCCTACTATTTGAAATTGTGAGGAACTTCAGTGGCATACCTAGAAACGTGTAGGCCCTTTCCGAACAATTTTTTAGGCGGTCCACTTGAAATTAAAAAAGAAGGACGACTTATAACTTGCTTATCAGTAAAACAACAGATTTTCGCTTCTCAATCTATAAGACAGACCTCCCACTGACATTTTACAAAAGGAAATAAATTGTCAGAAACTATTTTATAATGGTTTCTCTTTTTTCATAATATTAGTTGAGATAATTGTTATAAATAAACATAGTGAATAACTCTACTTTATACTTTGATACAGTTTTTTTGTTTTGTACAAAATTTTCAGAATATACAAATATTATGAAAAATTATTTATAAAAAAATACTTTTTTTCACATTACTTCTGCTATGGAATTTTTTGCTTATGATATTTATAATTCCTTATAACAATAAAAATTATTGAGATCGTACTTGATTTAGCCACTCGGTTCGAATATTATATTATTTGGAAGAATTTTTTTTAGTAGAATAATGCATTGTTTTCGACATATCATTTTTTGAATCAATAATTAAATAGTATGTTATGCACCTAGGGGAGAAGAAGTGCCTCTCCCCCTTGGCGCATAAGATATTTTTCATAACAAATGGATGATTTCAGACATTTCTCGAAATAAAGTCATGATTTCAGTCCATATTAGATTTTGTATAATGAAGCATGAAATTAATGTTAACCTAATCTATGATAATTTTAGAGGTGATTTATGGTAACTATCATAGATTATCCAAAATTCATTTTTAAAAATTCCCATAAATCACCGGAAATTTATGGAAAATTTCGCTAATTTATGGTAATTTTACAGGTGAATATGGTAACTTACCCAAAATTCATTTTCAACACTTTTCATAAATTTCCGGAAATTTATGAAAATGTTCCATAAACTTCCGGAAATTTATGGACAATTTTGGTAATTTATGGTAATTTTACAGGTTAATATGTTAACTTACCATGGAATACCCAAAATTCATTTTTTAAAATTTCCATAAATTTCCGGAAATTTATGAAAAATGTCGGTCATTCGTGGTAATTTTACAGGTGAATATGGTCACTTACCCAACATTCATTTTTTTGAATTTCCATCAATTTCCGGAAATTTGTGAAAAATTCCGGTAATTTATGGTAAGTTTACCAAAATTTCCTCTCAGTTTTTACCATGAGTGGACTGATAATCATAAAATGCGAGCTCATAGATGCATAATTTTCATTATTCATCTCTGACGTCACTTTTGACTCCCTAGGGAGTAAAAAGTAGATCTTTAGCCCCGCTTCATAGGCGTTGAAAAGGGCTGAAATCATGCATGTGCCATAAAAAAATAATTTGTAATACAATTTTAGTTCAAATTAATTTCCATATTTAAAGCAGTAATAATTTTTTTAACCTTTTCACATTGATGTTTGTAGAAATCAATACCATTTATTGAAAAAAAAAAAAATTTTCCTCATTTTCTTAAGATTTTCAACAAAAATAAAATCTACAATTCTACTGTGATATCGCGATCTTTAATATTCGTTTCTCGGAACCGATTTTTTTTGTATTAAACAGTTTTTATTCTAATTCAGCATCCCCATATCTCTTGAGAAAAATTTTATTTTTGCAAAAAATTTAAATTTAAATCACTATTCAATGTTTGTTTCATCTTAAAATAGTGATTTCAATTTTGCATTTGATGTATTATTACAATGTTTGAACTATTTTTTTATTCATGCACATATCAGTTATGTAAATTAATGTTACGTTTCGAATGAAGTGAGATGATAATAAAGTAAAATTAAAAATTCGAAATCAGTTTTTCAAGTCTTGATTTACAAAAATACAAAATGAGTAGTTTTTAAAAATTTTAATTTTAATCAATTTATAATAATACATATAAATTACTAATAATATATTTACTGTGTGAGTTGATACTTTTATTCAAAATATTTTTCCCTAGCTGGTTACAATTTATTAGATATCACCTGTAAGAGATTAATTTAAAAAATTGTAAGTGGACATTTATTTTCTTAGCTGGCCACGTTTTTCTCAGAGAAACCGCTTGATCGAGACTTTGTCAGAAAAATCTAAGCGGTTCCGTAGCTCACTTGACTAAGGCGTGTGCTATATTTAGGTTTTAGGACAGGTTTCAGGTAGGCAGTTAGGGTTCGATTCCCCAGCGGGGGCGATTTTTCAAAGCGTTTGAGCGTGCGATCATATGTGTAAGACTCTATGCGTGCGATTGTGTAAGAATAATCGTAAATTACGTGCAGTAATCATATATGACATAATTTTTTTCCTCCTCGAATCGATCGACATTTTAAATCATTTTTGTTTTGCATACATTGCGTGCAGTCCATATATACATATACAATTATACATAAACGCGTTATGATGCTAAATCGGCAAAGTTACTCTTCACAGAAGGAAAGCTTACTACAAGAAATAGTAACTTCTTCTCGCTGAGTATTGATGGTTACCAAGTGGTGCAGTGCATCCTACTATTTGAAATTGTTCATCCTACTCTTTTAAAGAGTCAGTTTAACATACCTGAACAAAAAATAGTAATTTTAACAAAATTCACGACGAAAAGCTGCGGTTTAATTTAGTTAGAACTAGTGGTTGCGAGAGTTCTTCTAACGATCCACTTTTTTCCGTGCAGGCGAATCATTCGGCGAGCTTTCTCGAGTCGCTTTGCCTTCATCGTATCGTTAAGAAAATGGAGGCGAGCGATCTTGTAGGTTTGCAGCCCTAAATTTCCTCTGACGATATTCCAAGAACTACCGACACTGATACGAAGCTCTTTTGCCAATTTCCTGATCGAACGCTCGCGGTTTCGTTGGACACGACAACGGACCTTCTGCACATTTACGGGGGTCGTTACAGTAATCGGACGACGACTACGAGGACGATCCACAGTGCCTCCGGTTTCTTTATAACGTTTGACAGCGTCGTAGACGGTTTGTTTTTTAAAACCAGTTGTCTGGACGATATCTGCCGCCTTCATTCCGGACTTATGCAGCTCGATAGCAGTGATGCCCTGGCCGACCGAACGAACGGAGCGGATACGCTACAGCGTATCCTTATAGTATCCACATCGTATCCTCTCCGTATCATGCAAGAAAAACTCATTAAAAAAGAAAGATGAACATTTCACTTGTTGAAATTCGGATTCTAAGTGAAATTTTGCGTTAAAAGGTCACGGAGTAATCGCAATAGTTTTTCTTGCAACATTAAAAACTTTCAAAAAATATAATACTTATCGATAACGTGGGCTGAAGGTGACTTCAAACGCATCGTCGACGGATAAAGTCTATGAACTGCTACTGAATGACGATGCGTTTGAAGTCGCCTTCAGCGCACGTCATCGATAAGTATTATATTTATTAAAAGTTTTTAATGTTGCAAGAAAAACTATTGCGATTACTCTGTGACCGTTTAACTCAAAATTTCACGTAGAATCCGAATTTCAACAAGTGAAATGTTAATCTTTCTTTTTTAATGAGTTTTTCTTGCATGATACGGAGAGGATACGATGTGGATACTATAAGGATACGCTGTAGCGTATCCGCTCCGTTCGTTCGGTCCGCCAGGGTGCGTACATTTTTACGATCCACAGCACACAAGTAAAAGAAATGAAGAAACGAAAGGAACAACATGTAGGGACAAAATTACATGGGGGATTCAATTAAACCATCGGAATAAACAAAAATTCATAATAAAATTTAAAAAAAAAATTTTCTAACCATAGAAAAAAAGTACGGGAACTTTTTGAACACCCTGCAGAGTTTATTGTAAATGTTTAGTAAATTGTCTCGTAGACAGTGGGCAAAAGTGAAAAAGTTCGTGACAAAATCGCAGAACTTTTGATAGGAATGAGCTAGGGGAATATTTTTTTTGGAATTACAGATAAATAACTATAGAATAAAGGAAAAATACGGAAAAGCTGACAAAATATATTTTTGACCTTGAAAATGTAGGTTCAGTTTGACATTTTTTGCCAAAAAGTTGTGTTATTTGATACCATAGGCGCCCAGACACTATACTTAACATGCTACATATATTTTTTCATAGATATTGTCATGCCAAATCCGAATCTGGGCTTTATATCAGCCTAGGACTTTCTGTTCACGAGAAAGATGCAATTGAATTATCTATTTTAAACCTCTGTGGCACGAATGATTTCCACTAATGTAAATTGGACTATTTGTCGTATTAAATAGGTTTTCGGGTCGCTGATTTCGAATAGGAAGTCAAAATGTCAAAATTCAAAATGGCGGATCCAATATGGGGGACCAAAGTCGTAAGACCGAGCTGATATGACTAAAAATTACTGTACTGGGGGGTTTCGGGTCGCTGATTTCGAATCTGAAGTCAAAATGTCGAAATTCAAAATGTCGGATCCAATATGGTGGACAAAAATCATATTACCAAGCTGATATAACTGAAAATTACTGTACTGGGGGTTTTCGGGTCGCTGATCTGGAATCTGAAGTCAAAATGTCAAAATTCAAAATGTCGGATCCAATATGGCCGACCAAAATTGAAAGACCGAGCTTATATGACAAAAAATTACTGTACGGGGGGTTTCCGGGTCGCTGATTTCGAATGTCAAGTCAAAATGTCAACATTCAAAAACGAGGATCCAATATGGCGGAATTTCAGTGTACTAACATAACCGATTTCATCCAAAATCGCTAATAGTGTGAGTTTCATGCAGCTCACTTCAAATCTAGAATCAAAATTCAAAAATTTTAAATGGCGGATCCAATATGGCGGACCAAGCTTGTAGAAATAAAACAGATTTGATTGAAAAATATGACCTGGAGGATTTTTTAGGTCTCTGAGTTCAAACCTGAAGTCTAAATTTGAGCATAAAAAATAGTGAATGTTATATTTCAACCTATTATACTTACTGTTTATTTTATGTTAGTATTACATTGAAAACCTTATTTTGCTTACAAAACTTTTCGCAATGCTCTTTAACTATCTTTCCTTCACTTTCAAAAAAAATAATCCTTTTAGTTCCATATTGTTCTTGATAAAGTGTGACTTTTGCTTAGTGAATTGATGCATCGCTTTCACTGTTACTATAGTTTCTTTCATCGGTTGGTATGCAATCGAACAAAATATCGATTGTACAAAATAGCATTT
>CAKNXH010057279.1:97029-111240 GCA_932178445.1 Andricus quercusramuli
ATCGATAACTACACGACGAATCAGAAGTGCGGAAAAGGCGTTACGATATTTCGACTTCGAATCAATCGTCTTTTTAGAATAGGATTCATGGATAAGTGTCTAAGAACTGCCCTCTTCAGCTTGCCAATTTTAATTGGCCAAGCAGAAGTCCATCTATCAATTGTTTCGAAGGCGGCTAGTAATCTAGTGACTTTTTCGGCAAAATGAGTTTTAGGGAAAATGAAATTTTGGACAAGTGAATACCTACCTGCGTGGGGTTAGCTTTCGCAGATGACAAGATTGTTATGGCAGAATCAATCGAGGACTTGCAAAGAATGTTGAATAAACTTAATACAAGCATGAAGAACATGGGCCTCAAAATTAACATGAATAAAATGAAAATCATGGTGTTTTGAGGGAAAAAGTGAGAAAACAATATGCAACATTGTCCTTAATGATGAGAGATTAGAACAAGTTGAGAAATACGTATATCTAGGTAGTCTATTCACTAACGACGGAAAAATAGATGGGGAGTTAGATAGGCGCATAAATAAGGGCAAGCAGGTTATCGGTAGAGCAGGGTCCATCCTCACAAATAAAAACATATCACAAAAAGCTAAAATGGCCATAAATAATTCCATATTCGTACCAACTGTACTATACGGTAGCGAGACATGGACCTGTCAAGAAAAGGACAGAAGTAAAATCAACGCGATCGGCATGAAACCTCTGCGCATAATATGCGGGAAAACACTGATGGACAAAGTACGAAACGAGACAATCCTCAAAGAATGTGGTACAGAAGAGACACTGGTTGACATATGGGAAAGAAATCAGTTAAGATGGTTCGGACATCTTGAAAGAATGAAAGATGAACGACTGACGAAGCAAGTATATAAAGGTAAAGTAAATGGTAGAATGCCCAAAGGTAGACCGCCGAAAGAATGGTTAGTATCTGTGAATGAGACATTAATCCGAAGAGACATAAGAAGGCATAGGAACACAAGAGCTTGCATGAAAAAATGAATGGACGTGAAGGAAGCTAGAGTAGTATGCCAGGACAGAAAAGTGTGGCGACAAATAGTTTATAAACAGAGTGACAATAGAGTGAATGATGCCTGAAAAAAAGACCTTGGGTACTAATGGGCCCAAGTGGGGAACCATACATAATAATTTTGTGAGGCTCCTCACTTGGGGTGATCGCTAGAGAGATTGATCAGCAACCTGGGTCGGAGCAGTGTTGCGGAGTGAACGTGTCATTTGAACAAATAACACGAAAACTCCAGATCAATCTAAAACATCTATACCTAACACCTATATACCTATCTACCTTATACCATATAACGACCTACTTTACACCTATATACCTATCCCACTACTTTCCAACCGAGCAAGTCACGCCTACCCCGAAAGGGAAATGGCTTAATGGCATAATAATAATAAAAAAAGGTCTCGATTTTTATAGTGAGCAAGCTATGGAATCAGTACATTCTGATTTTCTGTCGACGTGGAGTAGATATAAAGTTTCACCAAATCATGCTCAATATGATCAAGAATTACTGAAAGCCATATGTTCTTACAATAGTAATCATGTGTGACGTAATATTTTTATTTGTTGTTGGAAAATTTTTTGTTTCCAATTATTACTTTACAAATATACATGGAATGTATACGTATACTAAAAAAAAACTATTTTGTTAACAGGGCGTTGTAAAAATTAATTTCCCTCCACTATTTGAATGTAGAAATAAGTAAACAAGCAAATTTTTTCCCAATGTGGCCTTAAAAAAAACGGCACTATCTGCGATTTCCGTCATTGCGTGTTTGATCGTGAAAAATGTTCTAGAATCAATATCTGCAATGATTTCCGAAGTGACAAGACTTTCGAAAAAAATTAACCTCAGGGCACCCGTGTAGGACTATTGAAAATTATGAGTGCTCGAAAGAACTGAACAAATGTTTAGTTTCAAAAGCTCTCTAAAAGGGTGCTTTTCAGGGTTTATTCATTTTTTAATAATTTGGCACTCCCACAAATTATTTTTGTGAGAAAATATCACCTGATTTTTTTCAAAATTAAAAAATATATATATTTAATGTTCGCTCAAGGTCATTTCTTTCGAAGTGCTTGTTTCTGAATGAATTGACTCTATTATTGTTTCTGATATCGTTCTGCCACACATGGATTGTGTTTTTCATAGAAAACATTGAAATCTATTATTCGTTTCTCGTTTATGAAATAATAACTAAAGGTCACTCAAGGTATTTTTCTGTACCAAATATTGATCTATAAAGAATATTTGTCAAAATATAGAACGGATTCCTTCGCCCAAAGATACAAACCTAAATTTGCTGGCCCTGAAGTCCGTGAAGTGTACTGAAAAGTGCGAGTCTGTTTCAAATTATAAAGTATGCACTTGTCATATTGCATTATTTAAAAAAGTTAGGTATTTATTTGATACTTAAATCAAGATTTTCTTAAAAAATAAAAAACTTCGCACGTTACAGCAATTATTATTGATTTTTTTTTTCTAACAATTAATTTAGCAACTTTTGTTTCACTTATTACTAATTTTTTTTATTCGTGTAGAAGCCCTTTATGAATGAATGCATGAATTAATATAATATAATAATTAATTAATTATAACTATTATCTGAAATGAAACCAAGCCTATTGCCACCATCTTGCTCCCAGTGATATTATTATGCTTGTAAATCCACTAATTCCTAGGGTGACCAGACGACTTGATAGGAAAAGAAGGACCCCCCACTCCTCACCACCACCCACCATTAAGTCCCCCCATCTCTCGCCCAATTTGGCGCGCTATTTGAAAAGTGAAATGATTATTACTCTAATATATGAGTAAATTATACACGGAGCATTAAATATTTAAATGATACTAGCGGACCGGACAGACTTTGTCCTGTACACACGTCTAAAATTTGAAAATTTTAAACTTTTTACATTTTCCAGTGGACTGAATTGTGAATCTAAACTATTCTCGAATCCACTGGAACACACAAAATTTCATTAAAAACGGTCCAGCCGTTTACGAGGAGTTCAGTCACACACACACGAACAGAATATAAAGATTATATACGTAATTATAATACAAATGACTATTTCGAGATCAACATTTTCATTTAAACAATATAGTAATATAATATGTAGATTATTATATATACTTCTCAGAACTTCCAATTTTTTTAACAAATTGATAATTGCTTTTTTTTAATATTGGTGAAATTCGAGACATGGTAGGTTTTTTAAGTTCAACTGAATATTCATAATATTTTCAACTGTCTCAAGTGACATTTGATCATGTTCATCATTCTACTAAGAATTTATAGGTGAAAAAATACGTTCGCAATTGGCGTTATGCCCAGGAATGGCAAAGAAATATTGCGCTATTTTCAAAACTTCCGGATACGATTCAATGTTTTTTTTTTGCGGCAAAGAAATCGCAAGTCTTGGAATCCGAAGACTTTTCAATACAGAAAAAACTAAAGTTAAATTTTGTTGAATGTAAACTTATCCGCTGTTAAATTTTACATACTATTTAGCGAAATTTTATCCTACGATGGAATAAAAGCTGTCATCTGCTACGTCCTTAGCAGCAATGGCAAAATGGCAGAGTATGAGTGAATTCGATTCATAAACTAAGATTATTAGGATGCCAGATTCAAAACAACTTTTCGCTTACTTAATTATTATTTTGAAAATGATTAGATTTATCGCAGACGAATTAAAACGCATTTTTCGTGAATGAAAATAAAAAATTGACACAACAACCATCGTTTGTTTTTGAACAAAACGAAAAATAGAAAACCAATTAATTTTGAGGTTGAAGCATTAACAAGATTTATAATGTGGTAAGTAAGTTACATCCTTAATTTATTTCAGCATAAAGTAAAGTTTGAACATTAATAATTGAAAATCAATCCTAATGTAAAAGTACATTTCAAATTTTAATTCCAAAAATGGTTGCTTGAATAAAATGTCAGGACGGAAACTTCTACCTCACAACTTGTGAACTACGGTCAAAATCATAGTGAATATGGTGACTCTTCCACTGATGTCAAGTGCTTTATTCTCAGTCACAGAAAATGTATTTTCATTAAAAATGAAAATTTAATAAGTACAATGTTTTCTAAAATCTGGTGTCCTGATATCCAGACCGTTTTCATTCACACTTTCATGTTTTTCGCACTGCTGTCAACTACAACTGCATAGCAGACGACGCTTTTTCTCTAAAAAATTATTCTGAGACAGTTTAAAAACACGACATTATCTCAGTTTTTCAACAACTTTATTCGCTGAGGTTAATTTTTGTTGCAGAAAATCTTTCAATTGTAGATCAAATTTAATAATATCAATAATTCAAATCAACGATGTAAACTTTATGATGTTTTTTCTGTGGAAGTATTGAACATCATTCGACGTTTCGCAAACGTCGTGACCAATGAGGCAATAACTCCAAGTTATATCTTCATTGGTCAAACGTCAAACGTCAATTTTATTAGAAATTGTGAACAAAATTTAGGTTCGCGCAATAAAAAACGCGAAATATCACGAAAATCTTGAAAAAGAAGGACATCGGACAAAAAAGAAGGACGGAAGGACAACCATCGAAAAAGAAGGACATGTCCTTCCAAAGAAGGACGTCTGGTCACCCTAGTAATTCCAGTAAAAATTACGTCACGCAAAATTACACGGAATGGCCGTGATTGATGACGTTTTTCGGCCGACAGCCAATTACAACGCTCCAAATAATAATTTTGTCTACGTTGGCATCACTGCAAAAGTGCTCATCGCCCTCGCCACTCTCACAAGCGGTAAAGGTGGAGTCCCATGTAGGCAGAAAACGTCGGCGTAAATCAGAAACTAATGAGAGTGAGAGAGACGGACATATCTATTTGTCTCTTCCACTCTCATGAGTTTCTGCTTTACGCCGACGTTTTCTGCCCACATGGGACTCCACCTTAAGTTTCGTGAAAATAGAGATTTTTCCGTCAGCGGAAAAATCTCTGAATGGCGGTAATTTGAATGCTCGATTCTTTTTAAATAGAAACTTTTATGTTTTTCAAATTATAGGCAAGTGTATTAAGCTAAAAATAATTATAGAGGAATAACAGCGATGAATTAAAAACATTTTTAAGTGTTTTGACGAAAAGAAACAAGCCCATGCCAAATCATATGATTTCTCTCCAAGTTCTGTGTACATACGATTCGGATGTTACGTGATTTGTATCGCTCTTTCAACAAAATATATTTTTTTTTTTTGAACAGAAGGTAAATGTAATTAGTATTTTTTAACATAAAAATATTATGCTTTTGCAAACAACAGCCTTTATAAGACTTACGGCACATCTTTACGAAAGTTTAGCCGGCATAACCCCAAACATAACATGATAATTTGTTATGTTAACAACTGCACGGAGAGAAAAATGTAGGGATTAGCGCGTGAACATTTGTCACGCATTAATTCTATAAGTGCCAGCAAAATTTCCAAGAGCCTTCACGGACTTTCTCGGTGAGTCTCCTTGCGAACATTTAGTGGTGCGAACGTGTCAACAGGCAGACGGCGTGGTCTAAAAGCAAATCGCAAGGAGTCTCACCGAGAAAGTCCGTGGAAGCTCTTGGAAATAAAACAAGAGACGCCTGCGATATGCGCCTGTTGAATAGTCCATGCGTTAGCGCCTTGAACTCTCTTGCGCTAAACCCCGGATTTTTTTCTCCGTGTGTCAAAAACGTGCACGAAAATATTAGTTTGTTTGAGAAGCGAGACAAAACAGAAAACACCCGAAACTCATGCAGACATAACTTTGAGAGAAATCAGCTGATTTGGCATGTGCTCGTTTCTTTTCGTCAAAACATTGAAAAATGTATTTAATTCATCGTCTTCATTCGTCCATAATTATTTTTAGCTGAATAAACTTGCCTATAATTTGAAAAACATTAAATTTTCTATTAAAAAAAAATCAAGCATTCAAATTACCGCCATTCGGAGATTTTTCGCTGACGGAAAAATCTCTATTTTCACTATCTCATGACTTGCGCAAGTCCGCAGCTTGCGGATAAAGGGCCCTCATGATGTCACGCCAGGGGCCCTATTCTCGAGATCGTGCGACAAATATCGCATGCGACAATTCTCGCATGATCAGATTCGCATGCGAGTTTAAAATGTTATTCTTGAGTACCGTTCGAGATGAGTATGCGAGAATTATCGCATGCGACATACAAGCAGTGTTGCCGCATTTCGAAAAAGCTTTATAGCTAATAGAGAGCAAGTTTCAAAGGAAAAAGAAACAAAATTCGCATGCGCTACATACGAATCGGGGAATTCCCGTTCTGGTAAGTCAAAGGCTTCATCCCTTTCATGAAAAGGCGGATTTTCATTATAATCGTAGGCATTTCCTATTTGATCAGCAATATGCATCCGCATCAAATTTCGCATTGCAATATCCATGGCTACTATAAATGTAACAAAATCATTAGACATGTTAATTTGTATCATGTGCGTAAACAAAACTCTTTCCATTATGAAAAAAATATTGATAAGTATTGCTGGAGCAAACACTTTTTTCGCGATTAAGTGAAATGTTTTCCGCATTTATTTTCACAAGACATAAAATAAAGAAAATTTATTATTAAAATAGTTAAAGGATTTTGTGACAAGTTATTAAATCATCAAATTTAATCTTCAAAATTGGTTTGAAATTTTGTTTTGATAAAAACTGCCTAATTTCATTGAATTCAATATTAATTTAGGTTTTTTTACATTAGCAATTCTTGAATTAAGCTATACTTACATACTCAAGTTGTTTGAACATAACATGTACAACGTCAAACATAACCTTACATTTCAGGAAAAACACTATATTATTCCTAATCACAACGATCGTTCTCGATCTCGAGTGGGTAGCACCCACTCGAGATTTTCGTGCGATAATTGTCGTATGCGACATCAAATGTTGCATGCGAGATGAACTCAAGAATACCATTTTGAATCTCGCACGGCTTCTCGCATGCGAGGGTAGGGTATCGATTCGCAGAACTCGAAATTGGCAGAATAACATGGGTAGGGTATCGATTCGCAGAACTCAAAATCGGCAGAATAAAATTACCCCAATTTCGAGTTCTGCGAATCGATACCCTACCGCATGCGAGATCTAGGGTCATCGATTCTTCCAGTACTCCCAGTGAATTCTCGAACACAGCCTAGGGTTCGTTCAGGTTTATCACTGAGTGCACTCGGGTGCACTCGGAACCGTTCAGCGACGCTGGGTGAGTGGACGGATCGACCCGGGTGAACCGTTCAGAAATAACCAGGGGCTCTATTCTCGAGTTCGTTCGAAACTTTCCGTATACGTAAAGTTTCGAATGGTAACTTACGTATACGAGTAGGAAGTCGTATTCTCGAGCACTTTTCGAATTTGCGATTCGAGTTATTCGTATACGAATGTACTGAACAGCGTTGCCAAGTTTAACTTGCGTCAAAATTCTAGTGCTTTACTAGTGACAAACAATTTTAGCCAATTAAATCATGTGTAGAGTCGTGTATGAAATGCGCCGAAATGTGTATTATTTAAAAATTGAATGCTTTCGCTGTCAGCACATGGTGCCGGGTGAAATTATGTTGAAGGTATGTTTATTTCTATTTTCAGCTCTAGTTTTAGAATAATATTAAATATTTGTGCAATAGATATGATGTCTTATTGGCTCATATTTCTGTGCAATATTATATTAGTGAGGAAAAATATCGCGTAAAGTGCAATTGAGATTAGGTAGTCAAATAAAATTGTAGATTTTTTCTGCATTTTTTTATAGGTAAATTAATTTAAATTGGAAACCAAAGTCGATGGTTAAAGAAAATTTGATTGATCGCAGTGACACGTGTCTCGACTGACTTCAACCCAAAAGGGCTTTCATATGCCGGCTTTTTTCTGAATATACTTTTGGGATGCCCCGCGATATAATTAATTATTTTTTAAAATCAAAACGAAACAAATTTTCAAAGAATTTCAATACAAATTAGTATATGTGTATGAAAAAAAGTAAAATATTCCCAAGTGTCGCAACCTTCAAACCAACAATTAAACAATACATAATCTACTTACTGTATCAAATTTGTAAAAAAACTTTTGTTTTTATCACTCTCGATATGTCACTTTCTTTACCGCGCGCCTCACAAATCATACAACTCAATCACTGCGCATGATCAAACTCTTAATTCGTATACGAATATAAGTTTCGAGTGGCATATACCCACTCGTTGCATTTCGTACGAAACTTTACGTATACGAACCGCCAGTGAGTGTTTTTTTAGAATAGGGTTCATTGCAAGTCATTCGAAAGTCGGAAGATTCGTATACGAAAAAAACTCGAGAATAGACCCCCAGAGTGACGGGTGGTGGTCACTCGATGGGTGACTTTCTCACCCGTCGAAAAAAGGTAGGTCGATGCGAGTAAACTCTGAAATTGGCAGGAAGAATTAGCGGGAAGTTGGAAAATTGGGCATATTTGAAATGAAATTTGTATAAAACCCACGGTAAATAGCAGAGTGAATTGTGAAGAGTGTAAATTAGTATACGCATATCGATTTGCCGCCCGGAAAACACTTCGTTATTTTTGGAGAAGACCAAAATCCCATAGTAGCAAATCCTATTATTCTAACTGGCGTTTCCCTTGGGCCTCGAACTTTCATTGAAATTTCCTCCACAATTCCAATTTCTACCTCATAATCACTATCTTTCTCATCACTTTCTAAGATTGTTGTAAACAGCATCGTTTGTACCAGTCATTCGTTTAATGCAATTATGGTACATTTGTACCTCTTTCCTTCTGACCCGTGCAGGCAGAAAAGTTATAAGAGTAAAAGAGACAGAGAGTACTGTTTGTCCAACTTTCCGCTCTCTATCTCTTTTACTCTTATAGAATTTTTCCCCGACCGGTCGGACGGACAGGACGGACCATTACAGCAATAATAATTTTCTTTTGCTGCCTCCTTATTATCATATAATAAAGAGGCATAAAACGTATTATGCTGTTATATGTGAACATAAGATGACAATATTTATATTTGCGCCAAAGCCTTTCACACGCACCAGAACATGACGTAGATCACTTTCGTAAACCACGCCCCTTTTAGGGCCCTTTCACACGATTGCAGATCCGCAAGTTGCGGACTTGCGCAAGCCATGAGTTGTGAAAATAGAGATTTTTCCGTCAGCGGAAAAATCTCTGAATGGCGGTAATTTGAATGCTCGATTTTTTTTCAAATAGAAACTTTTATGTTTTTCAAATTATAGGCAAGTGTATTGATCTAAAAATAATTATGGAGGAATAACGGCGATGAATTAAATACATTTTTTAGTATTTTGATGAAAAGAAACAAGCCCATGCCAAATCATATGATTTTTCTCCAAGTTATGTGTACATACGTTTCAGATGTTCCCTGATTTGTATCGCTCTTTCAACAAAATAATATTTTTTTTGCACAGAAGGTAAGTGTAATTATTATTTGTTAACATAAAAATATTATGCTTTTGCAAACAACAGCCTTTATAAGACTTACAGTACGTCTTTACGAAATCGTAGCCGGCATAACCCCAAACATAACCTCTATAGTTGCTTCTGTACAATAATAATCAATATGCTTGTTCATGATAATTTATTATGTTAACGGCTGTCAAAAACACTTACCTCATGTGCACGAAAATATTAGTTTGTTTGAGAAGCGAGACAAAGCAGGAAACACACGAAACTCATGCATACATAACTTTGACAGAAATCAGCTGATTTGGCATGTGCTCGTTTCTTTTCGTAAAAACATTGAAAAATGTATTCAATTCATCGTCTTCATTCGTCCATAATTATTTTAAGCTCAATAAACTTGCCTATAATTTGAAAAACATTAAATTTTCTATTTTAAAAAAATCGAGCATTCAAATTACCGCCATTCGGAGATTTTTCCGTTGACGGAAAAATCTCTTTTTTCACTATACTCATGACTTGCGCAAGTCCGCAACTTGCGGATCTGTAATCGTGTGAAAGGGCCCTTACAGGTTCACCCGACGAGTGCACTCGGTGAGAAACCTGAACGCTACCCTAACCGTGTATTCTTATATCATGCTTCATTGGCTGCCGTTCGCGCGCTTATTTGAAATGTTGAAAATATATTTTTTATTTATTTATTATTGATAATCAAAAATAATTTTTTAAACATGTTTAAGTGGTACGTGGACGGTTTTTAATATATTTTGAGCATTAGGTTTTCAAAAAGAAAAAACAAGATTACATTAAATAACATCATATTTTTATTTTGGGAATATTCATTTTATTTTTTAACATAATGCTCAGAATATATTCAAACCCATCCAAGTACCACTTTAACATGTTAAAATATAATTATTTCTGATAATTAATAATAAATTTTACAAATGGTATTTTCAACATTTCAAATAAGCGCGCGAACGGCAGTCAAACAAGCACCTCATGTATCGCATGCGCTGTAGCGCAAGGTGCCCGCGTTGGATGTGACACAGTCAAATACCTACATTACCGACCTCACTTTTTCAATTTTCCGAATTTTTGGTTTGAATCCAAGAATTTTTTTATAAGTAAAATATCGGCTTCAAACTTTGAGAAATGCAAGAGCCGACAGTAAAGTACGCTTATGTATATTATTTGAGTATAAAAGATACAAAAATAAAAATTCCAACTAAACGTCAACTCCGGTTCCGGTTGCCAGTTCGGTCGGTATTTGCGATGGGCATGACAATGCGAAGTCTGTCGGCCACTAATCGAGGCTCTATCAGCTGGCTCGTCTACATCTGAAATATGGGGTCCACGGCCCATGCTAAAGTTAGCAAATTATCGATATTTAAATTTGGAGAAGGTAACGGAGAACGTTACCGTATATTACCGAGAATATGAGAATTTATCGAGAATTCACGAGAACGTTCATTTTTAACTTTATTTTATGGTTTTTTAATTTAAATAACGTTTGTATTCAAAATTCTTAAACCTAAATAGCAATAAACATTAGCAATAGAAATTAGTTTGTAGTTTTATATACAATATACTCCATACTTTTCAAAATAGAATTTTATTTATTGTTATCGTAAATTCTTTCGAACATTTATGAACATTATGCTCTTACAATTATATTATTAAATATAAATTATAACATTAAATATAATCGCTTTCACTTGTAAGTATACATCGTTACATGAGAACGGCATCTGGATAAAGAACAATTTCTTAAATACTGTTTATTTGGACGATTAAAGCACATTGAGTCAAACTCATTCGTAGCGCATAAACAAATTTGTTCTCTATATCTTCAGAACTGGTGTCAGGCGTGTCAAAATCACAGGTCTGTCCGAATTCAATTTATTTTGGTGACAAATTTAAAGTAGTCCGGCTACTGGAAAAGATAGTCAAAGCTATGCCCTGGCGGACCGGCCGAACGCAAACATTACGCTACAGCGTAACGGTAAAGTAATGGTAAAGTAATGGTAAAGTAATATGGCATTATAATTAATTAAGGAAACAAAATTAATATGTAAATTGTTGCAATTATAATAAAACGTTAAAATTTACATTAAATGGTCATGCCGTAATTGCAACAAGTTGCTTTCTCAGCGTTAAAAAATAAAAAAACAAAGTGGCTGTCATTCAAGGCGGGTCCCTGCAGACTGGCAACCCACTTAAAGCCACGTTAGCGGGTTGCCAATATGCAGGGGCCCGACTGCAATGACGGTCACTATGTTTTTTTATTTTTTAATGCTGCAAAAGCAACTTGTTGCAATTGCGGCATGACCGTTCAACGTAAATTTCAACGTTTTATTATAATTGCAACAGTTTACATATTAATTTTGTTTCCTTTATTAATTATAATGCCATATTACTTTAGCATTACTTTACCATTACTTTACCGTTACGCTGTAGCGTAATGTTTGCGTTCGGCCGGTCCGCCAGGGTGTCCATTATTTTTTTCTGAAATTTGGAATTAAATCAAAAATTTGACCAGCTTATCAATTAATAAATGAACTAATTAATTTGTATGCTGATCAATATAAATAAAATATTTTTAAATATTAATAGAATGTAAATTTAATTGTGGATTTGTCTCGAATCTAGTCAACGTCATTTTTCACGCTCAGCAGTTGGCAGCGTAACCCAGTGCTCCCAGTCTTGCTCCCCAACCGCACTGCGCATGACTGCGCCGAATTTCTGATTGACTGTATAGCGCGCGCTTATTTAAAATGTTTCAAATATGCAAATTAATTGTTCCAAAAAAATAATAATTAGAAAATGCATAGAAATACATTTTTCATTGCAAAATAAACTTTCGCAGTCATACATATAATAATAATTTGATTTCACTGCTGAAATGTTTCTTCGATGTCCGAAGGAATAATGTGTTTTCGACAGTGAAATCAAATTATTATTACATCTGTGACTGCGACAGTTTATTTCGCAATAAAAAATGTATTTTTATGCATTTTCTCATGATTTTTTTGAAACAATCAATTTGAATATTTAAAACATTTTAAATAAGCGCGCGCTATGCAGTCAATCAGAAATTCGGCGCAACGCATGCGCAGTGCGGTTGGGGAGCAAGATTGGGAGCACTGGTGCGAATTACGAAAGTTATTGTATACATTGCTTTTTTTCACAAGTTTGCATTTATTTTCTCTTATTGAACTGTAAGAAGTCGACAAGAGGAAAAATGGTGAATTGTGTAGTTCCTGTTTGCAATAATTATACAGGAAGCAGGAGTAAGAAGAAAGCTTGGAAGGTTACGTTTCACATGTAAGTAAAAAATAATTAATTTTTTTAATTAAATAAACCTAAATATATATTAAATATAAAGAAACGGGTAAAAGCAACTTAATAAACTTAATGAAACCGTGCGACATTATCGTATAAAGACTTTAAGTTATACATAACCTATCAAACTTAGTGAAGCTTCATTTTACACGTTCCCGGAACGTTCCAGTAGAACGTTCCGAAGGTGCCCGCAGAACGTTCCGTGCTATTAGGGATGTGTTTCATAACCTTTTCCTGGCAACATATACGTGTATAAAATAAAATTGAAGTCAATTGGGAAAGTACTGAATAAATAACATTAAATAATTTAGTGCCCACGACATATAAAATGATAATTATTATGTTTTATTTATTTGAAAATATTTTTTCTCATTTTTGGAGGAGAATTTGTTTGAAAGATAATAATTATTTATTCATAATTATCAATACTCTTGTTCAAATTACCTTTTTATTAATTTTTATTACGTTCGTAATTTAATTAATATATGAAGGGTGAAACGGGAGAAGGTGGCGAGAGATAATTTTTTAAAGAAGGGGTTCTTTGTCAGAAAATTCTAAAAAATTCAAATCGCCGAGTTAAAAGGATTTGCTCGAAATCGTATTTTTTATGGTAGCAGTACGTCAAAGACTTTTATGATCAAGCTTTTTCTTATGATATTCATGAAAGGCATATATTTTAATATCTTCATGGTTCAACAGCAGAAAATGTCAATCTTATTATTTATCATTACCTGAATACGATAATAAATTTTATGTCACACTGTGACACCGTCTCATAGAATTTTGATTTTCTGGGAAGTGAATAATATAACTTTTTTGATAAAACTTGCTTTCTCCCTGTTCATCAACTGAACATTTCGGGGACGTTTTACATTTTGAAAAACAAAATAACAATTACAATTGTTGTGACGATTTTAAGACGATTTTCAGAGACAATGAAATTCTAATCTCAACAGTAAAACTCAGTCCCGTGCAGAAATTTCGCCGTGGCCCCGACCGGGCTCAGACTCGTTCATATCGGGCCCTGATGGGGAAATCGAGTCAGGGCCAGACTCATCATGAAACACGTGGCCGCCTTGAAGCCATGTCTAGGGGCCCGATCAAACGCCCGATCTGTCCCCGATCTGGCCCCTATTAATTACCCGAGTCTAGCCACATTATTTACTTTTTTATAAGAAATTGAAACCCTTCAAAATAATTATAACACAATATTAAATGAAAATCCAAATTAATAGAATTGAATTACACCTTAAAAATAATGAAAAATGGTTATTTGGACCTCTGCTTCCGAATAGGGGCCGCACTTAAATTACGTAACGGATCATAGGCCCTCATTGAGACCCCCTCCCCCGCCCTGTAACAAAATGTAACAAAATATTCCTACCCCCCCCCCC